>CAUYLG010042951.1:0-45673 GCA_963573385.1 Cacajao melanocephalus
TTTCTCTTAAAAGTAGCATAAAGATTGGCATAGGCAAGGACTCCATGACTAGAACAACACGTGCAATGGCAACAAAAGCCGAGATAGACAAATGGGATCTAATTAAAATTCAGAGCTTCTGTACAGCAAAAGAAACCATCATTAGAGGGAACTGGCAACCAACAGAATGGGAAACAATTTTTGCAATCTACCCATCTGAAAAAGGGCTAATATCCAGAATCTATAAAGGAATAAAACAGATATACAAGAAAAAAACAACCCCATTCAAAAGTGGGTGAAGGATATGAACAGACATTTTTCAAAAGAAGACACATATGAAGCTAACAAACATATGAAAAAATGCTCATTGTCACTGGTCATTAGAGAAATGCACATCAAAATCACATTGAGGTATCATCTCACACCAGTTAGAATGTCGATCATTAAAAAATCTGGAGACAACAGATGCTGGAGGGGATGTGGAGAAATAGGAACACTTTTACACTGTTGGTGGGAGTGTAAATTAGTTCAACCATTGTGGAAGACAGTGTGGCGATTCCTCAAGGATCTAGAAATAGAACTTCCATTTGACCCAGCAATCCCATTACTGGGTATATACCCAAAGAACTATAAATTGTTACTATAAAGACACATGCACACGTCTGTTCATTGCAGCCCTGTGTACAATAGCAAAGACCTGGAACCAACCCAAATGTCCATCAATGATAGACTGGACAAAGAAAATGTGGCACATATACACCATGGAATATTACACAGCCATAAAAAAATGATGAGTTCCTGTCATTTGTAGGGACTTGGATGAATCTGGAAACCATCATTCTTAGCAAACTGACATAAGAACAGAAAACCAAACACCGCATGTTCTCACTCATAGGCGGGTGTTGAACAATGAGAACATGTGGACTCAGGGAGAGGAGCATCACACACTGAGAATGGTTTGGGGGGGATAGGGGAGGGACAGTGGGGGTTGGGGAGAGTGGGGAGGCATAACACAGGGAGAAATGCCAGATATAGACAAAGAGGGAATAGAGGCAGCAAACCACCTGGTTATGTATGCATCTATGCAACAACCTTGCATGACCTGCACATGTACCCCAGAACCTAAAGTAAAAAAAAAAAAAAAGTAGCATGGAGAATTTGTGTGCAAAATGTCACATCCTGATGTCGCCACTGTGTAACCCCAGAGCATAGATATCATTTTGTGGTCTGCCCTCTGGAGCCACCAAAGAATGCTAAGCATGTCACACCTCACCTCACAGCCTGGAACTTTTAGTTAATGGTGTTAATTGGGGGTAAAATTAATATGCTTCCATCTGTTGTCCAAAAGACCATCAGGATGGCTAAGTAGCAGAAAAGAGAGTTTTATTGGCGATATCCGTTTGCGAATTGGGAAGAGAGTCTCTTGCGTGGACTGAAGGTGCTCTTTCCTCGAAGAGGGAAAAGGCAGGCTGGGTTTTAGGCCTCCCAGGGCCTGTATCACACAATAGAGTAGTACGTATTCAGCATCTTTTGGGGAAAAACATAGGTATGAAGGTAGTCAAGCACATGTGCAATGGGCAAACATATATGTAACATACTTCCCATGTTCACTTTGGGATGGGGTTTTAGCATTAAAATGAGGTGGAGTTTGATTTGGCTCTGCGTCAAAAGTGAACTACAAGACGCAAAGACAGTTTGTGAGCAGCCTCTATAAGCTGGCAGAAACTGGCTTACAGTCTGCAATTGCTTATCAGCTAAGAAGGTTTGTAAGGCTGGTCCTCTGTTCACTCAGAGTTGCAGTGGTCCGGGATGTAAATCAGGGTCAGGAGGGCTATGATAGCTCGTATTGTTATGGAATTTAGCAACAGTATGGTTTTTCTTCTGGGGTGGGAATTTGGGAAGTTGTCATGCCAACTGAGCCCTGAGCCCTTGACCCCATAATCATTTTTATTTCCTCAACCTTATGGACCATCTTAGTTAATAAAGAGGCATCTGTTTTGATCTCTCAGATCACACATTATTTTTCAGAACTTTTTTGTCTTTTTTCTTTTTTTTGTTATTTTTCATAACTTTTGAAAGTGAATGAAACATGTATCTGTTTGTAAAAAGTTTGCCAGAATAAAGCATTTTAATATTCCGTGAGAAAAGATGGAATTTGAGAAAGCTTTATTTCCTCGTGATTTTCTTAAGAGTACTGCTTCCAGCTTTAAGATTCTCTTAATCATGATTTTAGGCAGATATTTCTGAACCTCTGAAACTGCACATATTGAAATAAAATTACATTGTAAAATTGAGTAATATGTGCATATGTCTCTGTCTCTTGAAATACCCTAAAAGCAGGAAAGAAATGCTTGCTTATGTTCGTGTTCCAATGCCTAACTCATAGGCACTCAGTAGACATTCATTGATTGAAAATTTTCAGGGCCGGGCACAGTGGCTCATGCCTGTAATCCCAGCACTTTCGGAGGCCAAGGCAGGTGGATCACCCGAGGTCAGGAGTTCAAGACTAGCCGGGCCAACATGGTGAAACCCCATCTCTACTAAAACTACAAAAAATTAGCCAGACATGGTAATCCCAGTTACTCGGGAGACTGAGGCAGGAGAAGAATCACTTGAACCTGGGAAGCAGAGGTTGCAGTGAGCCAAGATCACACCATTGCATTCCAGCCTGGGCAACAAGAGAGAAACTCTGTATCAAAAAAAAAAAAATTCAGCTGGTGAAAGATGTATAATAGAATGCACTTGATAGTTGCATTCTTATATTTTATTTTTTAAATTAAAATAATTTTTTTTAGAGACAGGGTCTTGCTCTGTTGACCAGGCTGGGGTGCAGTAGCATGATCATTGCTCACTTCAACTTTGAATTCCTAAGCTCAAGCAATCCCAGCTACTTGGGACTATAGCTACCTATGGTCCCACCATGTGTGGCTAATTTTTTTTGGTATTCTTTTTACGATAGGATTTTTTTTTTCAATCATGAGCACAGAGACAGCCATGATATGGTTAAATATGGGACTAAAACAGTTCAAGACAAGAGTCAAAATGAACAAATACACAATTTTTACATAAAACATCTTAAAGTTATAACAACTTAATTAAAACTGATAACAATTCAACTTCAGTGACATGCAAAAATTCGACTTCTTTACATCTCCACTTTCCCACATTTTGGGACTGATGTCAGAAATTATATCTTTCTATATCGTGTATCCATTAACAATAATTTATAGTTATTTTTTATGCTTTTGTTTTTAGATTCTATGCCAAACTTAAAAGTGATCTACACAACAATACTATAGAATTATATATGTATATATATGTTTATATATATGCACATCCATATATATATATACACACATATACATATACATATATATATATATATATTTTTTTTTTTTTTGCAATGGAGTCCCACTCTGTTGCTGAGGCTGGAGTGCAGTGGCATGATCTCAGCTCACCTCAACCTCCACTTCCTGGGTTCAAGCAATTCTCCTGCCTCAGCCTCCTAGGATTATAGGCATGTGCCACCACACCCAGCTAATTTTTGTATTTTTAGTAGAGATGAGCTTTCACCATGTTGACCAGGCTTGTCTTGAACTCCTGACCTCAGGTGATCTGCCTGCCTTGGCCTCCCAAAGTGCTGGGACTACAGGCATGAGCCACTGCGCCTTGACTAATTCTATATTTTATCTACATATTTACCTTTACCAGAGAGCTTTATATTTTTCTATGGTTTTGTGTTGCTGTCTAGTGTCCTTTTGTTTCAACTTGAAGGACTCTCTTTAGTATTTCTTGTAGAGGGAAGGCCTAGTGGTAATGAACCTCCTCAGCCTTTGTTTATCTGGGAAAGTTTTAATTTCTTTTTAATTTTTGGAAGACAGTTTTGCCAGACATAGTTTTGTTGGTTGGTAGTTTTTTTCCTTTTAGCCCTTTGAATATATTACTTCACTCCCTTCTGGCCTGGAGGGTTTCTTTTATTTGAGACGGAGTCTTGCTCTGTCACCTAGGCTGGAGTGCAGTAGTGCAATCTTGGCTCACTGCAACCTCCACCTCCTGGGCTCAAGAGATTCTCTTGCCTCATGTTCCTGAGTAGCACCACCATGCCCAGCTAATTTTTGTATTTTTAGTAGAGAGGGAGTTTCACCATGTTGGCCAGGCTGGTCTCGAACTCCTGACCTCAAGTGATCTGCTCACTTTGACCTCCCAAGGTGCTGGGAGTATTGGTGTGAGCCACCACACCTGGCCCTGGCCTGCAGGCTTTCCGCTCAAAAATCAGCTGGTAGGTTGGGCTCAGTGGTTCATGCCTGTAATCCCAGAACTTTGGGAGGCCAAGGTGGGAGGATTGCTTGAGACCAGGAGCTTAAGAACAGCTTGAACAATACAATGAGACCTGGTCTCTACAAAAAATAAAAAGAAAATTGGCCTGGCATGGAAGTGTGTGCCTATAGTCACAGCTGCTCCAAAGGCTGAGGCAGAAGAATTGCCTGAGGAATTCAAGGCTGCGGTGAGCTACAATCATGCCATTGCACGCCAGCTTGGGTGACAGAGCAAGATCCTATCTCAGAATTAAAAAAAAGAAACAAAAAACTGCTTATAATCTAATAAGAGCTCCCTAGTATGTGATGAGTCACTTTTCTCTTGCTGCTTTCAAGATTCTCTCTTTGTCTTTGACATTTGATTATAATGTGTTTTGGTTTGGATCACTTTGTTTATCCTACTTGGAGTTTGTTGAGCTGCTTGAATTTGTATATTCATTTTCTTCCTCAAATTTGAGAAAATTTTGGCCATTATCTTCAAGTAGACTTACTAGTTCTTTCTCTCTTTTCCTTCTGGGTCTCCCATCATGCATATATTGGTCTATTTGATGGTGACCTATAAGTATTTTTTGGCTTTCTTTACTTTTCTTCATTCTTTCTTTTTGCTTTTCTGACTCAGTAATTTTAAGTGACCTGACTTAAAATTCACTGAGTCTTTTCTTTCTGCTTTTGAATTCCTCTAGTAAATTTTAAAATTCAGTTATTGTATTCTCCAGTTCCAGATTTTAAAAAATGGTTTCTATGACTTTGTTGATTCCTCATTTTGTACATGTATCCTTTTCCTGATTTTGTGTAGTTGTTTATCTTCTCTATTAGCTCACTTATCATCTTTAAGATGTTTATTTTGAATCCTTTGTCAGGTGAATAATAGGCCTGCATTTCTTTGGGGGTTGGTTTCCAGAAATTTATTTTGTTACTTTGATTGGGCCATGTTTTCTGGTTTCTTTTTATGCCTTGTGACCTTTTGTTGAGATTTGGGCATTTGAAAAAAAAAAAAAACCAAAAAACAGCTACCTCTCCCAGTCTTTAGACACTGGCTTCCTTCAGGGGAAGATCTTCACCAGTCAGCCTGGCTAGAGCATGTGGGGACCTCTCAAACCTTTCTGGAAATGCATCTTCTTTGGGCTTATGTGTATAATTTCCCAGTTAAAAAGAGTTTGCTTGCTTCTTCACTGGAGCTCATAACCTTTTGCTTTTCCTGGTGTCTGTCTGTGGTACTTCGCTGTCTCTGGTGCTGTAACAAACTGTGGAGCTTGCCTTTGTTCTCAGTGGCCCCAAACTGCTGTTCTGGTCGCTGCTCCAAGTCAGGTAAGAGATAATCCAGTCCTTGAGCAGCATCCCTGAAAAACCAGAATGTTGGATACGCAGTGCACTCTTCTCTGTCACTCTTGAGGAAAAGTGGGGTTAGAATTTTTCTCCAGATTGTGCCACCTTGTGCACAGGAGAAGGAAGGGCTAGGGCAGGTAAAATGCCATGAATTTTCCTACCCATTTCAATACACTTGCTGGGGTGCTGCAACCTCTTAACTTGTTTCTGGAGTTCTTACAAAAGCAGTTTGGTTTGTTTATTCTTAAGTCAGTGTCTTCCTTGGGGAATGAGGATCTGAGGCTCCCTATTCTGCCACCTTACTGATGATAACACTCTGCAAATATGCAAATTTTGATACATTGCTGTCATTTTGGGATTTTGGGGTTATGGATAAGTTTGAGGTTACAAACCTATGCATTCCAATATCAAGTCAGTAGCATAAATGAGCAAAATGGTCCAGTGAAGCCATACAGGGCAGGTAGAGACTAGAGAAGGAGAGAGCATGTGCCTCCTCCAAAGGGGCAGCATCTGCTCAGCTCCAGCCTGTTGGTGCCATGTTAGCGTGGCATCAGGGGGAAAATCTTCCAATTTTTTGAGAGAATGTGGAAATAAACATAAAAAAAAACATACAAACAAACAACTCATTATTGTGGAAATTTTCATACATACAAGAGTAGTAAGAATAAGAAAATGAATCTCCATTTCTCTATCACCTGGCTGCAACACTTATCAACTCATGGCCAGTTTTATTTCACTTATACTCACTCACTTTCTACACCCCAGTCCCCACCACTGGATTATTTTGAAGTAAATTCTAGATCGCATATTAATATATCTGTAATTATAGAAATGCATATTTTATAAATATAGATTTCCAATTTTATAAAAGTATAGATCAATCAAAGTATACCTGGGGGTCATAATCCTTGTAGGCTCATAGTTTGACCTCAGTTTAGTGAGTTGTCTCTGGTGGTTGCTGCTTTAACATATTTAGAAGACATTATCTGAATTACCCTGATACTTTCTTCCATTTGTGACATATGGCACAAATGAAGAGCACTTTCTGTCAGGAGTTTTGATGCGAGTGACTCATTTGATTTAGTGATCCTCAGTCCTGGAAAAAGTTATCGGGAACCCAGGCTCTGTATATAGCCTTGGCTGTGTGACTTGAGAAGGTGGAACGTTCACATTCCCAGTCCAAATATGCCTCATAAAATTTAATGTGCTCTGTGTAAGACTCTAATCTGCCAACCAGAAACACTCCCAGAGTTTCTTGGCTGAAAGTCTGGGAGTTGGAACTTTCACCAATTACGCACTCTTTCTTCCCACTTCCTTTACACACCTGTCTTCTCCTATTTGTTCTTTCTGACACTTTGACTGTTTTTTTCCTCCATCTCAGCGATTATCATAAATATTACAGCTGGGCTGCTAGCTGGTTAAAATGTGGAAAAAGACCATTTTATGATTATACAGCCAAAGATAGTCTTTAGCAGAAATTTAGTGTGTTTTCATTTCTTTGGAAATCAAAATCAATCCAGTTTTCTTTAAAAAAATTAACAATCTCCAGCTGTATCAACATATGTTTTGGACTGTGACAAGATTCATGCTGTATGTTTATTTTTGTAGTTCACATCCCACTGAGCAGCCTGTACTCTTTCCTTCTAGGGTCACTGTCACTAATCCATCTAGTTCCAGGGATAATACTTCCAATAGTTTGTTTGAAAACTGTAAATATCTTAAAATCTAAAGTCCACAAATCTACCACACAACGTATCTGGCATTGTTGCTGTTAGTTTTAATTTCTTAAAAATCAGATTTAGGTAAGATAATAACAAAGAGAAAACTCTAGGTTTTAGTTGATTTGGGTTCTAGATTCTTCCCTATCCTAATTAGCTATATATCCATGAGAAAATCTTTAAATTTCAGTGAAACTCAGTTTGTTTCTCTTTTTAAACATTGCCAGTTATAAATGTATTTTATTTTATATTATTTTTATTTATTTATTTTTTTGAGACTAATTCTCACTCTGTTGCCCAGGCTGGAGTGCAGTGGTGCAATGTTGGCTCACTGCAACCTCTGCCTTCTGGATTCAAGTGATTCTCATGCCTCAGCCTCCTGAATATCTGGGACTACAGGCGCATGCCACCACGCCCAGCTAATTTTTGTATTTTTAGTAGAGATGGGGTTTTGCCATCTTGGCCAGGCTGGTCTTGAATTCCTGACCTCAGGTGATCCGCCTGCCTCAGCCTCCCAAAGTGCTGGGATTACAGGCGTTGAGCCGCTCTGGCCTGATTCTATAAATGTATTTTAAATAAAGATTTGCTTTTAAAAACAGTAGTTCCTGAGCTGGGCATGCAACTACTATAGGCTTATGCCTATAATCCCAGCACTTTTGAAGGCTGAGGTAGGAAGATCTCTTGAGGCCAAGAGTTTAAGACCAGTCTGAACCACAGAGTGAAACCTATCTTTACAAAAAAAAAAAAAAAAAAACCCCAGCCAGATATGGTGACACATGACTGTAGTCCCAGCCACTTGGGAGGGTAAGGTGGGAGGATTCCTTGAGTGCTCAGGAATTTGAGGTTACAATGAGCTATGATTGCACCACTGCACTCCAGCCTAGGCAACAGAGCAAGACCCTGTCTTAAAATAAAATAAAATAGGCCAGGCACAGTGGCTCATGCCTGTAATCCCAGTGCTTTGGGAGGCTGAGGTGGGTGGATTGTTTGAGGTCAGGAGTTTGTGATCAGTCTGGCCAACATGGTGAAACCCTGTCTCTTCTAAAAATACAAAAAAATTAGCTGGGTTTGGTGGTGTGTGCCTGTAATCTTAGCTACCTGGGAGGCTGAGGCAGGGCATTGCTTAAACCAGGGAGGTAGAGGTTGCAGTGAGCTGAGATCGCGCCACTGTACTCCAGCCTGGGCCACAGAGCAAAACTTCATCTCAAAGATAAATAAATAAATAAAAATTAAATAAAATAATAGTTTTCTATACCACCACCACTCATTTCTACCTTGTAGAGTCAACTAATTTCACCTCTTTTACCTATTTTGTTATTTACCTCCATGACTCGAAATAACACATTGGTATTACTACTTCTTGTTTTTTTTTTTTTCTTTCTAGGCACAATCTGTTGAATTTCCAGTATAGATGATAACACTACATTTTCTTTCTTTTTTTTTTCTTGTCTCACTTTGTTGCCCATGCTGGAGTGCAATGGCATAGTCTCAGCTCACTGCAACCTCTGCCTCCTGGGTTCAAGCAATTCTCCTGCCTCAGCATCCCTAGTAGCTGAGATGACAGGCACATGCCACCATACCTGACTAATTTTTGTATTTTTGTAGGGACGGGGTTTCACTATGTTGGCCAAGCTGGTCTCGAACTCTTGACCTCAAGTGATCCACCCGCCTCAGCCTCCCAAAGTGCTGGAATTACAGGCGTGAGCCGCCATGCCTGGACTATTTTTTTCTTAACCTTACCACAGAGCCACAGATGTACAACATTTCCTTTTTCCTCTAAATATATCATTAGATTATATTATAATTTGTCTTAGATCGGTATTAAATGTTAACATTATTGTGACTATGTGTCTTAGTCCATTTGGGCTGATACAACAAAATACTATAAACTGGGTAGTTTATACACAATAGAAATGTATTTTTTACAGTTATGGAAATTGGAAAGTCCAAGATCAAGGAGTCAGCAGATGCCTGGTGAGGTCCTGTTCCTTATAGATAGTTCCTTTCCACGAGGATAGGAACTCACGTGAAGACACAGCTAGGAGACTATGTACTCAAGTTGCAAGGAACCATTACATGGTGGAAGGGACTAGCTAGCTCCACAGAGCTTCTTTTATAAGGGCACTAATCCCATTCATGAGGGCCCCACCTTTGTGACCTAATCACCTTCCAAAAGGCTTTTAATATCATTGCCTTGGGAGTTAAGATTTCAACATAGAATATTTGGGGGATGTAAACATTTATACCACAGCTGTATGTGAACATTTCAGAACTGAACTAAACTATGATTAATTTTTCCTTCCTGTTACTTTCTTTTTGCAGGATTTACAAATTTAGTAATTGGATTTACTTATTGCTTTAGTTTCCCATGTATTTGTCATGAAGTATTTATTTGTTAACCTCAAGCTCCTTGCCAGTTGTTAGTCCTCTCAAAACATTCTGATGTATTTTATTATTTCACCTTCCTGGAAGTCCCTAAGAAGTCTTGTCTGGCTGGACTGTTTATTTCCATACTCAGAGCAAACCCTTATTCTGTGATTTTGACATTATCCTCCTGGGGATTCGCTTCACTCTCTTCTGTGCAGATGCCCCTGTTTCTTATGTGATCATCTTTCTTGGTTTACTGCTTTATTTTGGTGCAGCATCCTCTCCAGTAGTCACTTGAGGTAGGATAGATGGGAGGAAAAATTTTGAAGTCTTCTTGTCTAGAGTCTTAATTTTATTCTCGAAATATAATTGATAGTTTGACTGGGTATAGCATTGTAGGTTGTAAATAATATTTCTACAAAATTTTGAAGGCTTTGTTCATTTCTTTCTTTCTTTCTTTTTTTTTTTTTTGAGACAGAGTCTCACTCTGTTGCCCAGGCTGGAGTGCAGTGGTGCCATTTCAGCTCACTGCAGCCTCTGCCTCCTGGGTTCAAGCAATTCTCCTGCTTCAGTCTCCTGAGTAGCTGGGATTATAGGCACGTGCCACCATGCCCAGCTAATTTTTGTATTTTTAGTAGAGATAAGAGTTTTGCCATGTTGGCCAGGCTGATCTTGAACTTCTAACCTCAGGTGATCTGCCTGCCTTGGCTTCCCAAAGTGCTGGGATTATAGGTATGAGCCGCCGTGCCCAGCCTGTTCATTTCTTTTTAGTTTTATTATTGGCAGCATTCTGAAGCCATCTTTACTCTGGATCCTTCCTTGAGATCTGCTTTTTCTCCCTGGAAGATTGTGGCAGTTTCACCTAGATCCCAGTATTCTGATAGGAATTATGGTGTAAGTCTGTTCACATCCAATGTGGTACAGTGATTTAGAGCATTGAGTGTTGGGCATGGGCCAGCTGGGGTCAAATGCCAGTTTCATCACTTACTGTGTTGTCTTGGACAGGTTATTTTATTTTTCTCAGCTTTAATTTCTACAGCTGTAAGGTGGATA
Organism: Cacajao melanocephalus; assembly: GCA_963573385.1. NCBI lineage: Eukaryota > Metazoa > Chordata > Mammalia > Primates > Pitheciidae > Cacajao > Cacajao melanocephalus. Next base: position 10,760 of record CAUYLG010042951.1, read on the forward strand.
ATGATGGTTTTGACAAGGAAATGAGTTAAATATATTAAAGCAGTTAGAGCAGTGCCTGGCACAGAGGAAGCCCTAACACCATTTATGTTAGCTACTCTTGCCATTATCCATTATACTTGACATGCTTCAAACCCTTGCAATCTACAAACTCACATCCCTCACTTCTAGGAAATTATCTCAAAAATTAATTTGTGTATATTTCTATCTTTTCCTTTCCCCTATACTTTCTAGAAGTACTATTATTCATGTACTGTACTGGCCTTCTAATTTTTTATCATTTCTTTCTCGTTTTTAATCTCTTTGCCTTTTGCTGCAATTTGTGGAAGATCCTCTCAGTTTTGTCTTCCAACCACTATAAGTTTTTCTTTTCTACTATTTCCCTTTTTTTTTTTTTTTGAGATGGAGTCACACTCTGTAGCCCAGGCTGGAGTGCAGTGGCATGATCTTAGCTCATTGCAACCTCGGCCTCCTGGGTCCCAGTTCAAGCAATTCTCCTACCTCAGCCTCCCAAGTAGCTGGGATTATAGGCATGAGCCACTGTGCCCAGCTAATTTTTTTTTTGTGTGTATTTTTTTTCTAGAGACGAGGTTTCACCATGTTGGCCAGTCTGGTCTTAAACTCCTGACCTTGTGATCCACCCGCCTCGGCCTCCCAAAGTGCTGGGATTACAGGCGTGAGCCACTGTGCCTGGCCTCTTTTCTGCTATTATATTCTTATTTTTTTTCTCTGAATACTTGCCCTTCTCCTTAGTAAAAGGTAACCTGTTTTATTCATAATTGCTTATCTTTTCTTATCTGTGAGGATACAAAATAGATTTCTTCTCCCTGCATTGTATGTGTTCCCTCAAAGCTGTTTTTCTGCTTATTTTTTTCTCCATCTGTCGTGTGAAAAGCTCTTCTAGTAATCCAGGTGTGACAAAGTACACGACTTAAGGAAGTGAAGGTGGAGTAGATGATGCAGCTCTGACTCAAGAATTGTGGAAAAAGTAGAAATCACAGTGTAGCTCAGGGAAAAGGATGTGAGTGAAGGAAAGGGAGGAACCTAGGATGACTTCCAGACTGTGGGCTTGGCCATGGGGTAAATGCTGTCGTCAGAGAGAATGGGAAAGGAAGAATTGTCTTGGGCGTGTAGAAGATTCATTTCATTTTAGATTGGTGTTTGAAGCTCTCAGGAGACACTCGAGTGGAGATTTCCAATAGCAGTGGGCTTTACAGATGTGCTGCTCAGGAAAGGGAAAGTGGAAAGATGAAAACTGAAACCATGGATGTCTTTGAGCTCATCTAGGGAGACTACACAGAATAAAAAAGAGACAGTAAACAGCCTAAAACCTTGGCTGGCAGCATAGAAGAGGCAGATCTTTAGAAAAAAATGAACTGGATATCTAAACCCCAGGTGAATTGCGTGCTGTAATTTTTTTTTTCTTTGAGATTGAGTCTTACTCTGTCGCCCAGGCTGGAGTGAGTGGTGTGACCTCAGCTTGCTGCAACCTCTGCCTCCCATGTTCAAGCGATTCTCTTGCCTCAGCCTCCTGAGTAGCTAGGACTACAGGCATGCGCCACCACATTCGGCTAATTTTTGTGTTTTTAGTAGAGAAAGGATTTCACTATGTTGACCAGGCTTGTCTCAAACTCCTAACCTCAAGTGATCCACCTGCCTCGGCCTCCCAAAGTGGTGGGGTTATAGGCATGAGCCAGCACACTTGGCCTGGGTGCTGTAATTTTTTTGAAGAATAGTTTGGCATATACTTTTTAAAATCAGTTATTTACTTAGGTTCTTAAGAAATTCAGAACACCAATTTATGAGGATACATTCCTTTTTTTTGAGACAGGGTCTCACTCTGTTGCCCAGGCTAGAGTGCAGTGGCATGATCTTGGCTCACTGCAACTTCTGACTCCTGGGTCAAGTGATCCTCCCACCTCAGACTTTTGAGAAGCTGGGACCACAGGCATCCATCACCACACCTGGCTAATTTTTTCTTCTGTATTTTTAGTAGAGATTCTGTTTTGGCATGTTGCCCAGGCTAGTCTCAAACTCCTGAGCTCCCCCGATCTCCCAGCCTCAGCCTCCCAAAGTGCTGGGACTATAGGCATGAGCTGCCGCACCTGGCCTGTGAGGATAAATTCCATTTGTCAGGGACAACACAGATCACAGGTAGCCCTGGAGCTGAGGAATAGCTTTGATTTTTGGTAAAATCTATGAGCCCACAGCTTTCCAATCAATTTTGTGCTGCTCTGTAATCTTGTATTTCACTTTTTCTGTGTTGAAGATCTCACCTTCCTGGTTCTGAGTTTCTGCAGCTGCTGCTTCTTAAAGTAAGCATCAGTAAGATGTTTTGGGATTTTTACATTGCTGATATGAATTTTGGTTGAGGTGGCAATGATAGATTTCTGGTGCGTCCTTTGTAGAGGATCTCGATTGAGGACCAGAGGTCCATTCACAAGTAATAAACCACTAGCCAGGTGCTTCAGGAAAACCACCCTTTTGCCTCTGTGGCACCCAGTGAGGATGACCAGAATGGTCCCGGAGGTGATGCTGGCTTGCAGTTTTCTCGTGTGCTGACCGAAGGGTTTTTTGCCGTGGCTCAACAGTTTTCGAGGCAGATCTTCAGTAGGATAACATCTAGGCATTTTGCAATGTTTAACCACCCGGGAACCATCGTTCTTGTCACCACCAAATGGTTTTGTAACAGTTGCAAGAAGCTTCTCCTTTTTCATTTCAACCTTGGATTTAGCAGCTGAATACTTCCCCTTGTACATGGCCTTTCTGGAATACGCAGCAGATCGGAAATATCTGCCAATTCCTTTGACAAGGACAGGATTTCAGCTGCAATGGGGTGTCTCCTTCCTGTGCTTTTTAGCCTTGAGTTTACCCCTTCTCACCTTGCCACCAGCATCAGCCTTCTCGGCTTCGGGTTTTTTCTCTTTAGGATATGGCTTCTCAGCTTTTTCACCCTCTATCTTGTAAGATGGGAAAGGGAACTTGGCATAGAAATTTAACAGTGAATTATTAGAATATGGAATCTTTTTATTTTCAGTTGACAAAGCGTATTAAAATTTTATCCATGAAAACATTTTATCTAATAACAAAGAAAAAGAAAAAAAAAGAAAGAAATAAAAGAAAAACCAGAGGAAAGAAAAAAATTAGCAAGAGTTTATTATATACTTGAAACTCTTCTAGGTGCTCTGTTTCTATCCTTTAGTCCTTATCATAGCTCTGCAAGGGAGAAAGGGGCAAGAAAGAGCAGAGTTCTAATATCAGGAGGAGAAGAAGGTCTGGGGACGGAGCTGGGCCAGGCTCTTGATGAGGTAGTACTTATGCCAGCAGTTGACAGAGCAGCAAGAATGGAGGGTAAAGGCTCTCCTTTGCTCATTGTATGTATCTCAGGATCTTGCTTTCACTAGCTAGGACAGAAGTTTCTCTAACCTCTTTTCATCTTTTTATTTTATTTTATTTAGAAACACAGTCTTGGCCAGGTGTGGTGGCTCATGCCTGTAATCCCAGCACTTTGGGAGTCCGAGGTGGTGGGACCACAAGGTCAGGAGATCGAGACCATCCTGGTCAACACAGCGAAACCCTGTCTCTACTAAAATACAAAAAAGTTAGCTGGGTGTGGTGGTGCATGCCTGTAGTCCCAGCTACTCGGGAAGCTGAGGCAGGAGAATTGCTTGAACCTAGGCGGTGGAGGTTGCAGTGAGCCAAGATCGCGCCACTGCACTCCAGCTCTGGCAACAGAGCAAGACTCCATCTCAAAACAAAAAAAAAAGAAACGCAGTCTTGCTCTGTTGCTCCAGGCTGGAGTGCAGTGGCACCATCATAGCTCACTGCAGCTTCAAACTTGTGGCCTCAAATGATCCTCCTGCTTTGGCCTCCCAAAATGCTGAGATTACAGGCAGCAGCCGCTGTACATAATAACCTCTTTTCATTGTAGTTCTAAGAACAGTCATCTTTCCCATTCCAGTAAATGGCACCATTTTTATTCCATTGCTTAGGCCAGAAACCCAGGGGGGTCATCTGTGATTCTTCTGGGTCCCTCACCTCCTCTTTGGTCCAATCTCTTGGCAAATATCATGGGCTCTACCTCCTGAATGCATCCCACATGTATCAATTTATCTCTTACCTCTATCATCCTCACCCTAGTCTCCATCATCTCTTGTTTGGAATATGGAAAGGGCCTCTTATCTGACCTCCTTGCTTCTGTTCTTGATGTTCCGATAGTCTATCCTCAACAGACATAGTGATATTTAAAAAATGGCAGTCATGTTACTGTCAAGAAGATCCTGTCACTCCCCTAAGTAATGCCCTTTCCCATGGCCTATCAGGCCCTGTGATTTCTGACACGTGCCTTGCTCTCTGACCTCATTCTTCCTGCTCATCACCCAGCCACACTCGGCTCTAGCACTGCGGCCTGCTTGCTGTCTACGACACAGTAGACTTGTTCCTGCCTTAGAGTCTTTGTACTTGCTTATTTTCCCCAAGATTCTCAGCCCTCAAGTTTTTGCAGGGCTGCCTCCTGATTATTGAGGAGTTGGCTCAAATAACATCTGCTGAGGGAGGCCTCCTAGGACCTCCCCACCACCCCCAGGGAAATTGGCCTTTCCTTTACTCAGTCACTTGCAGTGACAGCACCTTATTTTAGTTCCTTTACAGCTCTCATATCACTCTCTGCAATTATTTATTTGCTTGATTTTTTATTTGCCTATATTTTTCTTTGTTTCTAGTGTCTACAATAATACCTACCCAGAGTAGCCACTCTATCAGTATTTGTTGGATAAATGATTGTATTACTTTAAAAGTTTGTTGAAGCCAGGTGTGGTGGCATGGCCAGTAGTCCCAGCTACTCAAGAGGTTGAGGTGGAAGGATCACTTGAGCCCAGATTTTCAAGGCTGCAGTGAGCTATGATCACGTCTTTTCACTCCAGCTTGGGCAACAGAGTGAGACCCTGTCTCTAATCACTTTTTTAAAAGAATTGTTGAAAAGGTGCTGCTTTTTTTTTTTTTTTTGAGACAGGGTCTCACTCCAGTGTCCAGGCTGGAGTGCAGTGGTGCAATCATGGCTCACTGCAGCCTCAACTTCCTGTACTCAGGTGATTCTCCCAGCTCAGCCTTCTGAGTAACTGAGACTACAGTCATGCACCACCGTGCCTGGCTAATTTTTTGTATCTTTAGTAGAGATAGTGTTTCGACATGTTGCCCAGGATGGTCTTGAACTCCTGACTCAAGCTATTCGCCCAAAGTGCTGGGATTACAGGTGTGAGTCACCACAAACGACCAAAAGGGACCACTTTTGAAGAACGCTCAAGGGGTTTGATTCTGCTATTACCTGTTACATATTCTTTGACCCACATATTTTTCAGCTTTATTGAGGTATAATTGGCTGTGACATAAACTGCACCTGTTTAAGGTGCACAATTTGATGAGTTTTGACATGTGTGTGCACCTTTGGGACACCCTCACAGTCAAGCTAATAATGAACATGCCATTGGCCTAAGAGTTTTCTTGTGCCCCTTGTAATTCATCCCTTCTCATTGTTCTTCTTCCACCACCAGCCTCTGGGCAACCACTGATTTGTCTGCTTTCTGGCACTATAAATTGTTTTGTGTTTTGACAATTTTATATAAATAGCATCATTCAGTATATACTATATTTTGGTTTCTTATGTTCAGCATAATTATGTTAAGATTCATATGTGTTATTGCATGTATGTTCCTTCTTATTGCTGAGTAGGATTCAATTGTCTGGATGTATCACACTTTGTTTATCCATGAACTTATTGATAAACATTTGGGTTGCTTCCAGTTCTGAGTGCTTACAAATAAAGCTGCCGTGAGCATTATCTGGGCATATGTTCTCATTTCTTTGGAGTAAATACCTCCAGGAGAGAAATGGCTGGGTTATAGGTGCATGTTTAGTTGGACACATTTTCAAATCTCTGTTTTAGTTCTGAGGGAACTGGGGGCTAGGTGAAGGATCTGTAACTTACCCAGGGTGACACAGTTTTTTTTTTTTTTTTTAGACAAGGTCTCACTCTGTCGATGGAGTGCAATGGCCCAATCATGGCTAACTGCAGCATCAACCTCCCGGGTTCAAGCAATCTTCCCATCTCAGCCTAAGGAGTATCTAGGACTACAGGCACCCAAAGCCACCCTAGCTAATTTTGGCTTTTTTTTTTTGCCAAAATAAGGATTTTGCCTTATTGCCTAGGCTGTTCTCGAACTCCTGGGCTCAAGCGATCCACCTGCCTTGGCCTCCCAAAGTGTTGGGATTACAGGTGTGAGACCCTACACCTTGCCTCAAGGTGATACAACTATTAAGGGAGTGATGAGATGCGGTCTAGATTCCTGTCACTTCAAAGTTCATTGTTTTCCAGAAGCTTGTGCTGTTGAGTTTCTTGCTTGGTCCACCTTTGACCTGGGGCCTGTATGGCCTGCTGATATTTGCTGACACCCTGCTGATGCTCTGCTCTCATTAAGGCCCCTAGGACCTGCTGATGCCTGGATGAATGTGTGGCTTTTTTTTTCTTGTTTTCACGACACACTATGATTCTGTAGCCTGCATGTCTTGCTTACTGGGACTAATAGGTGTTGCTTACTTAGTACTTATGCAGCCAGGGTTTGCTGAGACTGGTTTCAGCCAGCATTGTGCTAAGTAAGGTCCTTGCTGGCCCATGTGTTTGATAAAGAACTTTACTTAAGGTGGGTGAGGACTGTTAGAGGCAGAATGCTTATTCCCAGGTGTTGCAAGGAAAAATTAACATTCAGACAAAAACTTTTCTCAGTGAGGCAATTTTACTTTCTGCAGAAAGGGTGCTCCCTTTGGCCATCTTGCCATGAGAGTACAATGAACAAAGGAAAGGCAGGCGTATTTATTCCTTAAGTATTGGGTCTTTACTGCTGTGTCCAATCTCCATTGGTTGGAACCAGACCTCACAATCTAAACTGAACCTGATTGGCTAACAACTTGAAACTTTTCTAAGTAGGAAAGGAAATGGAGAACAAAGGAAAAGAGAAAGTTGCTTGTGAAAGGACTTAGAAAAGTAATAACATTCCCAGATAAGGAAGGAGCATAGGCTGTGAGTTGGGACATGCCTGTGAGCATGTCCAGCACAAATATCTTGGTTAAAGTACAAGGACTTAGAATGTACTTATTTCCTTACGTCTGACAGCTTCATAGGATAGGGCTTAACAAAGAGTTATTAGCAAAAAAGCAAGAAGTCTTTGAAGAAAGTTAGTCTCTGAAAGAAACTATTATTTCTAACATTTATTATTATTATTCTTTAACAAGAAGGGAAACTTTGAAGAGAAAGTTACTACTTTCCACAAGGCCTATGTGCAATTTGCTTCAGGCCCAGTAAATATGGGCATTTCTCTTTAAAAACACCACTTAAGGTGACCTGAGCCCAGGAATTTGAGGTTATGGTGAACTATGATCACACCACTGCACTTTGGCCTGTGTGACAGAGTGAGACGCTGTCTCAAAAACAAACAAACAAAAAACAACAAAAACAAAACGAAGCAAAAAAAGCAACCAGCAATTGAAGAGCTTCCATAGCTTCAGTGCTGAACCAAAGTAAGAATCTCATGTGATTAGTTTCTTGGGCTAAAACTGCTTGCTTAGGTCACAATAGTTAAAAATCCAACTGCACAATTGTAAAGTTGAGTCTTATTACCCAGGAATAATCTCTGGAGATTTTCAAGGTTAAAATGACCAGCCTCCCTCTCGAATCTAACGCACAAAGTCATATATTCAGACCCCACCAGAATCCTTGTTATTTTGGTCCTCACATTCCACCTTAATTCTCAACACTTCTGGTCAAATATATCTGATGCTAGAGTTTTGAGGGGCACCAAAAATATGATACCCTTGTGCTTTGTGTAGGATCTGGACCAAAGAGTAAACAGGTAGGAAATCTAAACATCAGCTTTATGACTGCAAAAGCTCACATTGAAAACATGGCTTGTATAGGGGCAAGTGGGCCCCACATTAAAATTTGAAATAAGATAAATTTCCCTAGCCAATATCTGGCAGTTCTGGGCCAGAGCAGACCTTCTGGGCAGCAGGGCCATTTTCAGCAAGTGTCCTAAAACCTATAAAAAGAATAGTGTTTTTTGTTTGTTTGTTTGTTTTTAGATGGAGTCTCACTCTGTCTTCCAGGCTGGAGTCGAGTGGCACAATCTTGGCTCACTGCAATGTCCACTTTCCAGATTCAAGTGATTCTCCTGCCTCAGCCTCCAGAATAGCTGGGAATACAGGCGGGCACCACCGTGCCTGGCTAATTTTTGTATTTTTAGTAGAGACGGGGTTTCACCATGTTGGCCAGGCTGGTCTTGAACTCCTGGCCTCAAGCAATCCACCCTCCTTGGCCTCCCAAAGTGCTGGAATTACAGTCATGAGCCACCATGGCTGGCCTTCTTAATTTTTAAATTTTATTTATTAATTAATTTTTAAAATTTCAATAGCTTTAGGGATATGAGTGGTTTTTGGTTACATGGATGAATTTTCTAATGGTGAAGTCTGGGTTTTTAGTGTACCCATCACCCGAATAGTGTAGGTTGTATACTATAGGTAGTTTTTCATCCCATATTACCCCATCACCCCCCTCTGATTCTCTAATGTTCATTATACTACTCGGTATGCCGCTGCACATCCATAGCTTAGCTCCCACTTATAAGTGAGAACATGTGGTCTTTGGTTTTCTGTTCCTGAGTTGCTTCATTTCCAACAATAATGGCCTCTAGTTCCACAGCTGCAAAAGACTTTTTTTTAATAGCTGAATATTCCATGGCATATATAAGACCACATTTTCTCTCTTTCCTTCCTTCCTTCTTTCTTTCTTTCTCTCTTTCTTTCTTCTTTTTTTTTTTTTGATGGAGTCTCGCTCTTGTTGCCCAGGCTGGAGTGCAATGGCGCCATCTCAGCTCACTGCAACCTCTGTCTCCCAGATTCGCGTGATTCTCCTACCTCAGCCTCCCGAGTAGCTGAGGTTACAGGCGTGCACCACCATGCCCGGCTAATTTTTTTGTATTTTTAGTAGAGACAGGATTTTTCCATGTTAGTCAGACAGGTCTCGTACTCCCAACCTCAGGTGATCCACCTGCCTTGTCCTCCCAAAGTGCTGGGATTGCAGGCTTGAGCCACCACTCCCGGTCAGTACCACATTTTTTTTTATCCACTCATCGGTTGATGGGCACTTAGGTTGATTCCATATCTTGGCAGTTGTGAATTGTACTGTGATAAACATACATGTGCAGTTGTCTTTTTAATATAATGACTTCTTTTCCTTTGGGCGGATGCCCAGTAGTGAGATTGTTAGATTAAACGGTAGATCTAATTCTTTGAGAAATCTCCCTACTGTTAGCCATAGAGGTTATACTAGTTCACTTTCCCACCAGCAGTGTTTAGGTAAAGAATCTAGTGATCTTGACTTTCTGTATTTGTAACAAAGGGCATAATCTATTAGTCTGAATTAATCCCTAGAGAAGGAAAAAGCTGTGTAAGTCATTCTACTGGGAGCCTCAGGCCCTATTTTTGGATTTTCTCCTAATAGGCTCCTACTGTTCTTCTTAGTGTCAGTCCTTCTCCTTTGCTTTCTTTTTTTTTTTTTTTTTATTTTTGGAGACAGGGTTTCTCTGTCACCCAGGCTGGAGTGCAGTGGTGTGATCTTGGCTCACTGTAACCTCTGTCTGGAGGGTGCAAGCGATTCTTGTGCCTCAGCAGTCTGAATATCTGGAACTAATAATTTTTGTATTTTTTATAGAGACAGGGTTTCACCATGTTGCCCAGGCTGGTCTCCAACTCCTGAGCTCAAGCGATCCGCCCGCCTCAGCCTCCCAAAGTGCTGGGATTACAGGTGTGAGCCACTGGGCCTGGCCCACAGTTGCTTCTAATCATCCACCTCCATGCTAAAGGATTGCTTTTCACTTTTGAAACTTTCATAGCATTCAAATGTAGATGTCGCCTTTGTAGACTTCAGTTGCAAGTCCCATTTTTTCCTACATCAGATTAATTCTATAAAATTAACTTCTTCCAAGTACCAGAACAAAACTCCTGTCTCTTACTATTTTAGAGATTGCTCACCATATGTCTGTTTCCTGTTGGGATTTAAATTTACTCTCCCACTCTTACCAACTATGTAGAACAGGTAAGACAAGCATACTGTGAACTCAACAAATGACCAAACATTTCCTAGCCTGGTTCACTTGCACTGCCACCTCCTCCTCAGGTGCTGTGTTGCATCAAAACTCAGGTGTACCCAGGATAGTGACTGTCAGAATTCCAGCATTGCAGCTTGTGGAATTGCTTTACACAAGTAATAGAAATAGCTGACATAACTTCCTTAAAACCAAGAGCAGGGTTATTTCCTAATGGTGGCCTTTTATTATGAGATCACATAAGTAAATATATATTTTGTTTTCTCATGACCCTTTTAGTATTTGAAAGAAATTTCTAAGTTTTACTAACAAAAGGCTTTGGAAAACAAATGAGAAAATTAGAAGCAGGAGCAAAGAAGGATTTTTTTTTTATTCTGATATTGTTATTTTTCTGGGTTAGATGAAACAGATGTTACTAATAACAACGATCACCACAATAGCTAATATTTACTGAGCACTTAAAATGCCCTAGGCATAGTAGCTAGAATGGTCAGATGAGAAGGCTGAAAGTTTATACAAGATACCTGGGATTGATCTCTCATTTTTCTAAGAAATGCTTGAGCTCAGCAACACTCTTTGTTCAGATTAATTCTGTCTAGAGTGCTAGGTGCACATCCTCCTCGCCTAGCAGTTGAGGATGAAGAAAAATACTTCTATTCCTTTGTAGTTAGGCCTTAGGGTTTAACTTCTGTTTAAAAAGTATAAGGAAAGGATGAATGACCACTTTAGTATTAGTGAAAAATATCTCATTTGCTCTGGTTTCATCTCCTTTTTGGGGGGCTGTTGGTCGACGTAGTGAAGGATCTCTTTTGCTTATGTACTCTTTTAGGGAGGCCACTATAAAGTAGTTTAGAACCTAGGATGAGTGCTAGGAAATATTTTTTGTATTTAGGATCATGAATGTTTTAATGGTGTAATTACTTCAAAATAAAAGTTATTCAGACATATAAATTAAAATACTACCCTTTTGGCATGGATATTATTCTTTTAGAACGCCAGTTAACATGTTTACCATGCACCTGTATTTAGACCTTGTAAGACACATGAATTAAAGGTTTAGGGTTAATAAGGTGAGTAGTAGTAATCAGGATATGGTTTAGCTTGAGTGGCAAGAATAATATTTTATACACTTGAAACTTATGACCTTTTGTTCTTTTACTTTTCATATATAGTATAGACTCAGGAGTCAACCTCTACCATCTTGCCATGCTATTTACTAGCTTAGTCTGTGGCAAGTTGTTTAATTGTAGTCAGCCTCTCTTCACTCATGGGTCAGTGAAGACAATAATGGTACCTACTTGACTGGGGTTCTTGGGAGGAGGGAGTGAATTACCTAAGGGACATATCACAGGGCCTTGTACATGGAAGACCCTGTGATGGGTCCCTTAGGTAATTTGTTTAGGAAAGACTCAACAAATGGTACTTATTATCATAGAAAATCAGTATCAGTAATTTGCTCCCATGGCAGACAAACCCCATGAATCTCATTTATTACAACTTATAATACATTTTCTTTTCATAATTCTAGGATTTTAGTCAATGAGAAATTATGGTTACAAACTTAATAATATCTGATCTGATTAGCTGTGGCCAGAAAAGGTTGTTGGGAAAAGGACCACAAATACTGCTAAAAATAGCACGTTCCCAGTACAGGGTCAACGAGTCTTTCCAGTTAGTTTTGTTGACAAGATGCTTTGTTTTCCCTTCTGTCATTTTATCCTGAAGGTGGAGCAGGTGCTGTTTCAGGCTGAACACCTTGCAGTCCCATCTACCACCCTTCTCTAGGTCCTGACTTGGCCTGTCAGTTCTCCTCATGCCCTTGGATTTCATTTTCTGCAGGCATCTCTTACTAGAAGCTTTGGTATGGCTCCCTTATAAAAACCTAAGAACAAAGACAATTGAGTCATTTCAACAGTCTAGCTCCTCATGGAGTCATCAGGATGTTATCATCAGCCTGTAGGAGCTACTGGAATTAACTACGACTCCCTCTACTTTTATTCCTTTTCCTTCAGTTCCTTTTTTCTAGATTATAAAAATGGTAATTGCCAGCCATTTCAAAGATAGCAGTTAGTACAAAAAACACAAAGAAGAACAAATCATTGCTAATTCAGCATACAGAAGCAATCATTATGAAAATTTTGGAGTTTCTCCATTTAGTTGCTTATTATTTTAACATGGGTAGGAGCATTCTGTTTGCCTATCAAGAAGAAAAAAATGATCATGTTTAATCTTATAAATATTTATCCTTGTTAACATGTTTACTTTAAAAAAAATTTAAAATTTTTATTTTTTAAGGCAGAATCTCACTCTGTCACCCAGGATGGAGTGTAGTGGGGTGAGCATAGCTTAGACCTCCCAGGCTCAAGTGATTCTCCCACCTCAGCCTCCTGAGCAGCTGGGACTAAGGTGCACATCACCATGCCTGGCTAATTAAAAACAATTTTGTTTTTTGTAGAGGTGGAGTCTCACTATGTTACCCAGGCCGGTCTTGAATTCCTGGGCTCAAGTGATCCCTCCCACCTCAGCCTCCCACCTCAGTGGGAGGATTGCTTAAGCTTAGGAATTCGAAACCAGCCTGGGTAACATGGCGAAATCCCATATCTACAAAAAATATAAAAATTAGCAAGGCATAGTAGTGTCGACTGTAGTCCCAGTCCCAGCTACTAGGGAGGCTGAGGTGGGAGAATCACCTAAGTCCCAGAGGTCAAGGCTTCAGTGAGCCATAATAGCACCACTGTATTCCAGCCTGGGTGACAGAATGAGACCCTGTCTCAAAAAAACAAAACAAAAACACAGAAAAACTAGTGGTGATGTTGTCCTAGTTTGTTTTCTTCTTCTTTTTTTTTTGAAATGGAGTCTTGCTCTGTTGCCCAGGCTGGAGTGCAATGGCATGATCTCAGTTCACTGCAACCTCCGCTTCCCGAGTTCATGTGATTCTTTTACCTCAGCCTCGAGTAGCTGGGATTCCAGGTGTGCGCCACCATGCCCGGCTAATTTTTGTACTTTTAGTAAAGTTGGGGTTTCACCATGATGGTTAAGCTGGTCTTGAACTCCTGACCTCAGGTGATCCTCCCACCTCAGCCTCCCAAAGTGCTGGGATTACAGGCATGAGCTACCATGTCCGGCTGTTTTCTGTTGTTATAACAGAGTACCATGGACTAAGTAACTTTTATAAAGAAAAGATTTATCATGGTTCTGGAGGCTGGGAAGCCCAAAATCATGGGCTTTCCATCACATCTGACCAGGCCTTCTTGCTGCATCATGACATGTTAGAAGGCATCACATGGAGAGGGCTCGAGAAACAGAGAGAGGGAGGGGGCCAAACTTACCCTTTTTTTTTTTTTCTTGAGACTGAGTCTCTCTCTGTTGCCCAGGCTGGAGTGCGGTGGCAGGATCTTGGCTCATGGCAACTTTTGCCTCTTGGGTTTGAGGAATCCTCATGTCTTAGCCTCCCGAGTAGCTGGGACTGCTGGCATGCACCACCAAGCCTGGCTAATTTTTGTATTTTTAGTAGAGGCAGGGTCTTGTCAGGCTGGCCTCAAACTCCTGACCTTGGGTGATCCGCCAGCCTCTGCCTCCCAAAGTGCTGAGATTTTACAGGCCTGAGTCACCACGCCAGGCCAACTTATCCTTTTTATCAGGAGCCCATTCCCACCATAACTAACCCATTCTTCCCCACTATAAGAGCATTAATCTATCCAGAGCCCTCCTGACCTAATTACCTCTTAAAGGGCCCATTTCTCAACACTGTTACAATGGCAATTAAATATCAACGTGAGTTTTGGAGGGGACATTCAAACCATAGAGGATGTTGATCACTTTTTTTCAAATATTTTGCCTTTTTTTTCTGTGAAGAGATAGTGTTTTTATTGTTGAGTTTAAAAAAATGTAATGAATTTGGCTTTTTAACTTGTGTCATGTCTGAGTAAACAGTCTACTTTTTCCATTACTGCCAATTTCCTTTGTATCTGTTTTGGATTTGTCTCTCACGAATTTACGTAAACTCTGAACCTACAGGATTTTTCTGTTCTTCAAGCTTCTAGAAGTTTTCCTTTGCACTACCTTTTAGAGCATGGGAAACAGTTCGACAGTCAAGTCTGGTTATGTTTTCTTTTGGCACCTTCTCCTCAGGCTTTCCATTCCCAGCCTTTTCTGTTGGTTTCCCTGAGGAGTATCTTTTGCCCCAAATTCTACTTGCAGAGGCTGGAAGTACATGAAATACTTGCTGTGATTTGTAGAACTGGATCTCAAAATTAAGGTGCATACATATTGAACATATATAGAAGATAATCTTAGAGACTGGGGATTAGTTTATTTCCCCACCCTTAAGCCAAATGGTGGTGTTTTACCCTTGAGCCATGCCTAAGTGGTTGCCAGTCTTTTCCACACGGTCTTGCTGTTGACTGCTTTCCATTGCTTCCACTTCAGTGTGTGCCAGGGAAGGAAATAAGACAGGAGGAGAATTACATTGAGATTTAAATCCTAATGTTATAATTTACCTGCTTAACAATCTTGGACAAATAATATGGTCCCAATGGGCCTTTGTTACTTCTTAGAATAGATGTGAGGATTAAGTGGGATCTCATGATCTGCCTCACTGGCTTGCGATGTAAAGTTGGTCATGCTTTTAAAACTTTTCTGATTCATCATTTGAACTTCTACTTGCCAATAAGGGCAAGACGGTTGCGATCCTGTATTTGAAATCTTTACAAATTGACCAAGAACCCTAAGTGCTTACTCTTCCCAAGGAAATCCCCTTCCCATCTCCAGCTGGGGAGAAACTTGGAAAAGCCTGATCAGTCCACGGGTAGGCCCTGGGATCACTGCTGTTACTTCTGTAGGGACTTTTTGATGCACTGGCCCCACCCAGGCCAGTGGGCCTTTACCCATTGCCACCATGTCCCTTCTGGTCCAGTCCTCACACAACATGGCGGTGTCCAAGCCTGACCTCTCAAGTTGACTTCTCTTCAGGTCACATCCATACTTAGTCGTTGTGTCCTGTGGCATCTGTCCAGGGTGACTGGACACAGAGGAACCGGTCATCAGGCAAGAAACCACTTTCTTTCTGGTGGGTATTAGGACCAGCCAACTTCAGTTGGAAACATCCTAATTCCCTTGAGAAATTCTGAAAACACTACATTTTAAAAGGGAAGTGGCCAAGGTCACCTTTCTCCCTCCCCCAGGAGGCTCCTTGAGGCTTCTATGCATATTTAGTCCTCTCCCCTCTATCAGCACTGAGTACCCAGCAAATCACAAAAGTTCCTGTCACACCATTCTCATCAGGAATGGGGGTACTTATACCAACCATCCTCATCAGGAATGCGGGTGCTTATAAAAAACTTAAATTTGAGATTTCAGTACTATGGGAGGCCAAAGCGGGTGGATCATGAGGTCAGGAGTTTGAGACCAGTCTGGCCAACATAATGAAACCCTGTCTCCACTAAAAATTCAAAAAATTAACCAGGTGTCATGGTAATCCCAGCTACTCGGGAGGCTGAGGCAGGAGAATCACATGCACCCTGGAGGCCAAGGTTGCAGTGAGCTGAGATCATGCCACTGCACTCTAGCCTGGGTGACAGTGCGAAACTCTGCCTCAAAAAAACAAAACAAAACAAAAAAACTCACAAAAAACCCCGACTTAAATCTGTATAACTAAAACGAGCCATGCAAGTGACTCTTCCTGGTAACAAAGAAGGTTGGCTAAGGGGCTTTTGGACATTATCTAGACAGACACTCTGACACCTTCTCTTGCTAAATAAGTAAATAAAGTTCTCCTTCACCAAACATAGCCACATTTGTTTAAAGCACCTAGCCCACCTGTATTAGTCTGTTTTTATGCTGCTAATAAAGACATACCCAAGACTGGGTAATTTTTAAAGGAAGGAGGTTTAATTGACTCACAGTTCCACATGGTTGGGAGACCTCACAATCATGGTGGAGGGCAAAAGGGAAGCAGGACACATCCTTCTCACACGGTGGCAGGCAAGGCAAGAGCGTGTGCAGGGGAACTCCCCTTTATCAAACCGTCAGAACTTGTGAGACTTACTCACTATCACAAGAACAGCACGGGAAAAATCTGCCCCCATGATTCAATTACCTCTCACCAGGTTCCTCCCATGACATGTGCGAATTATGGGAGCTACAATTCAAGATGAGATGTGGGTGCAGGGGGGACACAGCTAACCCATATCACCACCTCTGTCACCCCTGAGAAGTGCTCAGAAAATGTTAGCTATCTCCCTCCTCCCTTCCTCCTCACCCTGATTACACCTCTGCATCATTCAAGCTGGGAACACCTTGCTTTCCAGAGAACTTTCCCATTTCTCAGTGTCCATTCTCTGGAAGGCTCTGTGTAAATATGCCCCCATACTGACCCCTTATACACAGCCTCCAGGGAGGTTGGGTGGTCAGAGGTGCTTTCAGGGTTTGTTTGCCAAAGACAGTTTTTTTCCTTTCTCTCTTTCTTTCTTGATGGAGTCTCGCTCTGTTGTCAGTCTGGAGTGGAATGGCATGATCTCGGCTCACTGCAACCTCCACCTCCCAAGTTCAAGCGATTCTCCCTGCTCAGCCTCCCGAGTAGCTGGGACTACAGGTGTGCACCACCGCACCCAGCTAATTTTTGTATTTTTAGTTGAAATGAGATTTCACCATGTTGGCCAGGCTGATCTCGATCTCTTGACTTCATGATCTGCCTGCCTCAGCCTCTCAAAGCGCTGAGATTACAGGTGTGAGCCACCACACCCGGCTATTCTTTCTTCAAATAGTTAGAATTTACTTCACATTTGAATCCAACTTGTATTTTTATACAGTCAGCATGTCCTGAGCATTCTGTCATGGAAAAGAATTTGCTCGTCCAAGAATAAACAATGCATAGCTAGTAACCCTCTTGAGACAGGTAGAGGTGTTTATGAAGTGTGCCTTGTTGCTAGCCTGTGCCCCACAAATAAACTTTCTACCGTGAGAAAGGGTGTGGCACCTGCTTTTTCGGAGGTTTAGTTTCACAGAACAATACAGTCCTTGGGTTTTGCCAGCAGTGCCTGATTAGAACACACAGAGGTGCTCGGCCACTGCAGTCAGAGACTGTCCGCAGACCCCTTTCTCCATTCCAGACCATGCTCTTTACCACATCCCCTTGCAGGATTCCCAGATGTCCCTTAGTGGGGGAGCCAGGTATGTATCTCAAAGTAGACTCTCATCTCCAAAAGCAAATGTCAGTTCCCTTGAATTATGTTGGGTGAAGGAATTGGTTTTCACATGTTTCATGAGCCATAATTAGGTGCCTAATGCCATATTATTCTTGCAGGTATTTAATTATTGACTTTAGACACAAATTCTAATAGAAATAAAAAGAAGAAAAACTGAGACAAATGCTGAAGCTCTCTTGAAATTATTCATAGTCCCTCCTGACATGTCCTTCACCGGCTTTTTCTTTTTTTCTCTAATATTTCCAACAGAAATGCTTTGCTAATGCTATGAGGTACGGCTGTAGCTTTGTTGTTTTTTCCGGAGTTAACCTTTCTTTCTATGCATCCTGGCTCTTTGAAATCCCAACTGAATTTGGAGAAATTATTTCTTGGCATCCAACCTCCTTTCCTGGAACACAATGTGATGCTGACGACACAGCCCGGTCACTCCACTTGACAACAAGTTTGTTTGTCTCATTTCACATACATATTCAGTGGTGAGTAAGAACAGGAGTAGAAAGCCTTACTTACCACAGTTTATTATATGTTTCATGCCTGTGATAATGACTTTTATAATGCCACTTGTGAAAAAATTGATCAGATTAGGATGAATCACCTCGCTGGGGCCAATAGTTATTGGAATGATTCTCCATGTGTGACTTCCTTGCACTATTACAAAATGTGGCAGGATAGACCTGCCCAGCCATCGTGCCGATGTTTATTTGTAATGCTGCCTTAAGGAGATGAGGAGATGAGAGCCAATTGTTCCAGCAGCTCAGCCTGCCCTGCCAACAGTTCAGAGGAGGAGCTGCCAGTGGGACTGGAGGTACATGGGAACCTGGAACTCGTTTTCACAGTGGTGTCCACCGTGATGATGGGGCTGCTCATGTTCTCTTTGGGATGCTCCGTGGAGATCCGGAAGCTGTGGTCGCACATCAGGAGACCCTGGGGCATTGCTGTGGGACTGCTCTGCCAGTTTGGGCTCATGCCTTTTACAGCCTATCTCTTGGCCATCAGCTTCTCTCTGAAGCCAGTCCAAGCTATTGCTGTTCTCATCATGGGCTGCTGCCCGGGGGGAACCATCTCTAACATTTTCACCTTCTGGGTTGATGGAGATATGGATCTCAGGTAAGTGACCCCAGGGAAGCTCAGCAGTCTGCCTCTCATGCTGCCTGTGGGGAATGACTGACACTTTTGTGTTAAACACACTTCCAATCTTTCGGTAGAGATTCTAGTGGGAAATGTTGCAAATATCACAGAGACTTGTTCAGCCATGGGCAGGCTTTTGGTGCTCAAAATTTACTTTGCTGGTCATCCTTTGCTTTATTGGCTACTGTTCTGAGCAGCGGAATACTTTTCCTATCTGTGTGATAGTGGAGGCAGGTCTCCACCTCACCCAATGTGGCCTTTCCTAAGCTTGAGCTCATTCTTATCTACATCAGCCTCTTTAACAACTCCCAGGACTTAAGCCAAGAATCCCAAGAAGTTCACCATAGTGGTTTGGTAGCAGCCATTGTGGTCGTGGTGGCATAGTCAGAATGAGATCCCTGTAACTCCAGTCAGTGATGCCTGAGCACCTACTTTAGGAAAGAAGCACTTTAGAGGACTGGATGAGGAGCTTTAGGGGTGGCTGGTAGCCATATCCAGCTTTAAGTGCTGGGATGGCCTGTTGATTTGACTTCAGGAGCAATGTGAAGGCTCCCAGGACTAAAATTGTTATTTCTTGTTGCTTTGCAGATGGTTAACATTCATCACTATATTCGCATTCCTTCCCTTTAAGCGAGTGACCTTATTCCCAATTATGGTGTAGATAAATACCCCTGGGAGACATTAAGCCTTGTCCCTTATTTACACTTTAAGGAGGATAAATTAGTCACAAACTTTTCTGGATTACATGTTTTGATGGGGGGAAAAAAGAGCATTTGAGGAAAGAGTAGAGGAGTCAGCACTGGAAAAAGAGCTAAAAACAATGGTCTCTCGAGACTCTTTGCTTACTTACGAACATCCTGGTTCACCTCCTGGCCTGAGGACGATCTGCTTATAAATTTAAATCTTTGTCTCATGTGTATGTCATTTAGTTGAGATTTACTCTGCCATGAATGAATGAATAAGGGGTAATGACTGAGCTGGGAGTTGACATCAGTGACAGTCAGCTGCAGGTATGGGTTTCTAGTTTCCCGTATGTGCTGAATGTTTAGCATATGGAACATGTTTCACCTATAGTTTTTTTTTTCGACACCTATAGATTTTAATGGGCTCATACCATGCAGAATAGGAACTAACTTTCCTATGGCAGTGTCTTTCAGTTACCCACTTATGAGAGATTTGAAAAAAAAAATTGATGAAGTTTGTGTTTTACCGTTAAGCCACTAATATGGATTGCTAATTCAAATTCAATCAAGTTGATTATTTAACTGGGAAATGAGAGATAGTCTTTGCATGAAGTTTTGAAATCAGAGATAAATTCCAGGACCTAAAAGTTTTTGGAAAGGAAAAAGAAACTAATATTTATTAAGTACCCGATAGGCTTGGGATAGACGCCTTCATGCTTATTTTCTTCTTGACGGTAATAATGACCTTGTAAGTGACCTTTTATTATTCTGCATTTTACAGCTGAGAAAATTGTGATTCAGATTGGTTAAGTAGCTTGCCAAATGCTACAAACCAGTGTGGTGGGACTCAGATTTGAATTCACATCTGTTTTACATCAGTCTGCAGTTTAGGCACATTTCCCCATGACATTTACCAACACAACTAGATCTTCTGTTTTGAGTAGCGTCATAAATCTTCAGTATTCTCAAACACTTCTGGGAAAGAGAACACTTATTACCTTAATCTCTTATTAGTCAATTAGTTGTAAAAAATACCAATGAATTGAATAGTAAATCTATGAAAGATAAAGCTAATTTTCTTTTCCTTTCTTTTTGAGATGGAGTCTCGCTCTGTTACCACGCTGGAGTGCGGTGGTGCGATCTCAGCTCACTGCAACCTCCGCCTCCCAGGTTCAAGTGATTCTCCTGCCTCAGCCTCCTCAGTAGCCGGGACTACAGGCACGCACCACCATACCCAGCTAATTTTTGTATTTTTAGTACAGACAGAGTTTCACCATGTTGGCCAGGCTGGTCTTGAACTCCTGACCTTGTGGTCTGCCCACCTTGGCCTCCCAAAGTGTTGGGATTTCAGGCGTGAGCCACTGGCCTGGTGCTAATTTTATTTTCTTTTGCCAACTCTATCTTTAATTCACCTTTGACTTAGATCAAATTATTTAACCTGTCTAAGCCTTACGTCATCATTGGCAAAATGGGGTTAAATTTGTTTCTCACAAGACTATATATATATACACGTGTATATATATATACGTGTGTATATATATACATGTGTATATATACATACGTGTATATATATACACGTGTATATATGTGTATATGTATGTGTATATATATACATACACATACATATATATGTATATATATGCACACACACACACACACACACATATACACACACACGGGGTGGAGTTTTGCTCTTGTCACCTAGGCTGGAGTGCAATGGCACAATCTCGTCTCATTGCAATTTCTGCCTCCCAGATTCAAGCGATTCTCCTGCCTCAGCCTCCAGAGTAGCTGGGATTATAGGCGCCCACCACCACGCCAGGCTAATTTTTGTATTTTTAGTAGAGATGGGGTTTCACCATGTTGGCCAGGCTGTTCTCAAACTGCTGACCTCAGGTGATCTGCTCGCCTCGGCCTCCCAAAGTGCTGGGATTATATGCATCAGCTACCATGACCTGCTGACACAAGACTATATTTTATGGAGGAAATATTTACTTGTGTGTGTGTGTGTGTGTGTGTGTATTCAGGATGTCAGGCACATAGTTGTACAATAAATATTAGCTACTTTTCCTCTTTTCTTTCTAAATTTTGATTTTGAGTCTTACCAACAAAACAAAAATCAAAAACTAAATATTAGATTTTTAAAAGCTTATAGGTACAAAAAGTATAAAATCAATTTTCACTAGAAACTCAAATAGGAGAAAATCCAGTACAGTGTGAAACAATATCCAAGTAATTACTTGTCTTCACAATTGATTACGAACAAAATCAATTTTAAGCAAAATTCAGTGGATCGTCATTGATATGAGTTCTATCTGCTTTTAATGCTGGATACAATCCAAGAGCATTTAGTACAACATCTTCATTTTACACATGAGGAAGTTGAGATTTAGCTCCCTGCGGATGACCCCGAATGTGTTTCTCATGCCTTCACTCAGTGCTTCATGCAGTGCACTTGCAGGTCTCCATGTGTTCACCCTACACAGGCATTTCAGAATCCATTGGTTTGAACCGGTTTGTGCATTCTGCGTATGAGATGATTGATGACACCCACCCTCTTGCAGTTGCCTGGGCTTGTCATCTTAGCCTTGCCCTGTGACTATCCTCATTCTCACTGTGTCCGCTCAATGCGCTGCCAAGCCCTGCAGCCGTCCTCTTGCTGTCTTGCTCACTGTTCTTGCTTCCTGTTGGTCTCCACTAACTTCTTCAGGCCAGGCCCTCACAATTTCTTTCTTGGCGAATTGCATTTTCACAACAGTGAAAGTGCTGCTCTCTGCTTTAGTCTCTCCCTTATGGCTTTGCAGTAAGTGGATAAGGCAGGCTCTGATACCAGATTGCCTACATTCAAATCCTGACCTTGGGCCTCTTCTCTGTAACTGGAAATTGTAACATTTCCTTCATGGTACTGTGAAGAGAAAATGAACATGTTTTATGTAGAAAGGACTCTCAACACCTACTAAATCGGTAGAAACCACTCAGCCAGTCTACTTTACTTCTCCAAGTTCTTTTATCCTGCTAGACCCCTTAAGAACAATGGTTTTTGGTTAAAATGGGCTGCTCTGAGTTCTCTGAGCAAACCCACACTCTTCCAGCTTCTTTTGCCCATGTTCCCACAGGCTGCAGTGCCACTGGCCTTATTGTGTCTCCTCCAGCCGTGATGTTGTCCTTCCTTATAGCTATTCTAGAAAGCGGTTGGCTGATATGTATGAAGAGCCTTAAAAATTAACCTGCTCTGGGCTGAGTTTGGCTGCTTGTGGCTGGGTTCTTTTACATATTTGGGAGTTGGTTAAATGTAGACTGGTCTTGGGTGGTGATATGGTTTGGCTCTGTGTCCCCACTCAGATTTCATCTTGAATTGTGATTCCCACGTGTCGAAGGAGGGGCCTATAATCCCCGAGTGTCAAGGGAGGGAGGTGATCGGATCATCGGGTTGGTGTTCCCCATGCTGTTCTCGTGATAGTGAGTGAGTTCTAATGAGATCTGATGTTTTATAAGTGTTTGGAAATTCCTCCTTTGTTCTCTCTCTTGCTGCCTTGTGAAGAAGGTGTTTGCTTCCCCTTTACCTTTAGCCATGATTGTAAGTTTCCTGAGGCTTCCCCAGCCATGTGGAACTGTGAGTCAATTAACTCTCTTTCCTTTATAAATTACCCAGTCTTGGGTGTTTCTTTACAGTGGTGTGAAAATGGACTAATGCAGGTGGCTTCAACCGAGACAACTGGACCCTCTTACTACATGATCTCTCAGTTTCTAGTAGACTAGCCTAGACCTAATCACAGGGCAGCAGCAGGGTTCTCAGAAAGGAAAAGCAGAAAAAGTCTTTTGAAGCATTGGCTTGAAACCAGATATTCATCCTTCCACCACATTGCATTGGCCAATGTAGGCTGCAAGGCCAGTCTAGCTTCATGGATTGGGAAAGTAGATTTTGCCTCCTGATGGGCTGAGCTGCCAAGTCACATTACAATGTACATGGATAAGAGAGGGGTGAAGAATGGGGGGTATTTTTCCCCCCAGTATATTCTACTAGAGATAAACAGAATTCCTACCTTTAAGAGTAGTACATGAAAATTAAGATCTGGCAGTGCGGTGTAGTAGTTAAGTGCTGTGGAAACAGCAAGCAGACCCGTCACCTACTGACGAGATCATCTTGGCAGATTATGCCCATTTTTTATGCTTTAGTTTCCTCACTTCTAAAATGAGAAGCATTCCTACATCACGAGCTGTTGAGAGGATTGAATGAGTTAATATATCTAAAGTGCTTAGAATCTCACCTGGCATAAAATGTGATATGAGCTATTATTATTATATGAGGCAGGCAAAAGAACATTGTGTCTTAGGGTCTGTGTTTTAGTCTCTGCTCGAGGAGCTGAATGCCTAACCCTAACCTTATATATAATATCATAATATGTATATGTCATGTTTTATCTATTCATCCATCAATGGACAATTGGATTGTTTCTACTTTTTGGCAATTGTGAATAATGCTGCTGAGTCCCACCTTTTATTTCTCTTGAGTGTATTCTTAGGAGTGGATCTGAGGTTAAATATTAAGTATTTTGTGACTACGGGAAAAGCAAAGCAAAATATGAAGTCCAGATGTCCCCCTTTCCCTACCCTAGTTTTTCCTGTCTGTCCCCATAATCCCAATTATTTAACTCTTCCTTATCATCTGTTGGAAATCACTGCAATAGCTGGGCTACTTGTCTGCCTCTCCTACGATGTCTATAAGCTCCTGGAAGGCTTGTTTATCTTTGTATGTGAAGTGCTAGCCTGGTAGTGGTAGGCACTCAGTCAACATGAGTGAATGACGGTTTCTGATTGCCTGTGTGTATTACAAAAACTATCCCTGAAAAGAGGTCCAGGCCAGGTGTGGTGTTTCACACCTGTAATTTCAGCACTTTGGGAGGCTGAAGTGGGTAGATCATTTAAGGTCAGGAGTTCAAGACCAGCTTGGCCAGCATGACAAAACCCCATCTCTACTAAAAATACAAAATTAGCCAGGCATGGTGATGTGTACCTGTAACCTCAGCTACTCAGGAGACTGAGGCAGGAGAAACACTTGAACCCGGGGGGCAGAGGTTGCTGTGAGCCCAGATCATGCCACTGCACTCCAGCCTTGGAGAGCAACAGTGCAAGAATTCATCTAAAAAAAGAAAGAAGAAAGAAAAAAAGAAAGAAAGAAAGAAGAAAGAGAAAGAAAGAAAAAAAGAAAGAAAGAAAGAAAGAAAGAAAGTTGCATTTATTGATGTAACTCAGGACAGCTCCCACTGTCTGTCTTTGTTTTTTTTTTTTTGAGATGGGGTCTCACTCTATCATCAGGCTATAGTGCAGGGGTATGATCGTGGCTCACTGAAGTCTTGGCCTCCTGGGGTTAAGTGATCCTCTCACCCCAGCCTCCTGAGCAGCACTGCTGGGACTACAGGCATGCACCATCATGCCCAGCTAATTTTTTATTATAGAGACGAGGTTTCTCTATGTTGTCCAAGTTGGTCTTGAACTCCTGGACTCAAGTGATCCTCTCACCTAGGGCTTCCAAAGTGCTGGGATTATAGGTGTGAGCCACTGTGCCTGGCCTCCCACTGTCTTTAGTTGAGAACTTTTGACATATATGAGAGATTCAGTCTTCCCTAAGGATGTATTTATGTTCTCAGCTGCAGACAAAGGCTTCTGACCATGGGTGGTGGTGGAGCCTATGTAGCTCAGTGGCTAACTTTGACCTTTGAATTTCTTCAGTAGAGAACCTGGACTTCAAATTGTTCAGGTCTATCTGACATGTCTTGGTGGAAAACTGAAGGTCCTCTGCATTTAAGGCTTTGGAGACAGAACTGAGACTGAATCCATGAGACTTCATGTAAGAGTCTGTGTCTCTCTTTACTTTAGTTTCCTTATTTATAAAATGGAAATAGTACCCACACATAGAGTTATTGTGTAAATGAAAAGAGAAAATATATATAAAAGCATGAGGCATAATACCTAGCACATAATGCTCAATGAATACTCATTATTATTGGAAGGCAGCAGACAAGGGTAACATTTATATTTAGGAATGGAAAATTGGGCCTTGAACTCTTTTCTTTTTTCTTTTGAGACAGTCTCGCTCCATCACCCAGGCTGGAAATTGCAATGGCCCGATCTCAGCTCACCGCAATCCCTGCCTCTCGGGTTCAAGTGATTCTCTTGCCTTAGCCTCCTGAGTAACTGGGATTACAGGTGCCTGCCAACACGCCCGGCTATTTTTTTTTTTTTTTGTATTTTTAGTAGACATGCGGAGATGGGGTTTCTCCATGTTGGCCAGCCTGGTCTTGAACTCCTGACTTCAGGTGATCCACCCATCTTGGCCTCCCAAAGTGCTGGGATTACAGGTGTGAGCCACGGTGCCCAGCCATCTTGAACTCTTTTATAGGGTCAAGTCTATTGGTATGATCTTATAGCTCACTCCATGTCCATCTGGTTAGTTGGATAATTTTTTATTTCTTTTAGTCGGAAAGGAAGTGTATATTTTCATAGTTTTGAGTGTCAGAGTTCCTGATTTTATGGGATTTTTGAAATCAAAACCACATATGAATAACTTAATCTCCAATTGCAAAATGTTATTGACACTGCATTTTAATGTAATGTGTATATATGTAATTTCCCTGCTTTAAGGGAGGGTTCAAGACTTACCGTTTGTCCAGACTTGCTGAATCTGTCTCATTATTTTCTATAATAGTTTGGAGATGATGATGCCATTCTTCTTCATGCAAGTGGAATCTTGTTATACGGAAGTTAGATTTTGCCCAGAATTTTCCTATATATGACAAGTCAAGAGATCTACTTAGCCACATCCTCTGTTTATGCTACATTGGAATTTCATGACTGAAAAGACAAGGCGTGACTTTCCACTGCACTCACAGGCATTCCCTGTGTGCTCTTCCAGCTTTGCTGGTATTTATAACAGTTGGCAGAGCACCAGGATCACCTCCTGCCATCCTTGACCAATATCATGAGCACCATGGGCTTGAAAATTGTATAAAGATAGAAGCAACCCCATAGGTAATCAAGGCTACAGAAGTCGTCTGATATAGACCTCACTTTGCTTCCCATTATCACGAATCTTACCTTTCTTCTGTTTGAGCCAAAGTCACCCAGTAGAGAAATGCTGTGCTGGTTCTCCAGAAGTTCAAGAGTAAAGTGATGTAATATGGAGTTTCATGTAGGACTTGATAATATGGAAAGCCAAGGAATGTAGTACTATCATAGACTAGGAATTTGGAAAAAACTTTCCAAACATCCACTTCATGGATACAGAAGTTTGAGAGCTGTGGCAAACTGCTTTTTTTTTTTCTTTTAAATTACCACTAGTCAGGAAAAAGTCATTGCTTAAAGTAAGCATTCTTAATAGATAAAATAATTTTGGGTTTCATATAGGATAAAATATATGCAAGAACTGCTAAGACAAGTTTGAGAAGAAAAATTTATGTGGAGGTATTTGCCCTACCATATATGAAAACATTGTAATTAGTCTAGTATTTGTTCAGGAAAAAAGAAAGTTATTTATCAATGAGCTAGAATAGAATTTCCAGAAAATATTTTGTATACACTTGGACATTACATACATGATAAAGGTGACACTTCAGTGTAGTGGAAAATGGTTTATTTTAGTAAATTATATTGACACATTTGCATCTCAATATATTAACAGAAAGAATAGATTAGTCTTATACCTGTTACCATATAAAATATAAATTTTAAGTGAGTTGAAATATAAGTATAAAAGTAAAAAGTAGAAGGCAATATTTGAATGCCCTCAGATTGGGCTAGATCTTTAAGATAAGAAACTCAGAAGCCATTAAAAAACAGTTTTGACTATATAAATGTTAATTATGGCAAAAGTCATAAGCAAAGTCAAAGATATATACCATGCTTGGGAAAAAGACTTGCATTATTCATGATAATATGTGCCCTAATTTTAAAAGAACTCCTACAAGTTGAGAAGAAGTCTGACACGCAAGATTGTTTAGAGAGGGGGACACAGAAAAAGCCAATTGATGTGAAAGAAAGCACAACCTGATAGAATCAAGAGTGTAGGCTGGGGGCAGTGGCTCATGCCTGTAATCCCAGCACTTTGGGATGCTGAGGTGGGTGGATCACCTGAGGTCAGGAGTTCAAGACCAGCCTGGCCGACATGGTGAAATCTCCATCTCTACTAAAAACAAAAATAGCTGGGCATAGTGATGGGCACCTGTAATCCCAGCTACTCAGGAGGCTGGGGCAGAGAGAATTGCTTAAACCTGGCAGGCAGAGGTTGCAGTGAGCCAAGATCACACCCCTGCACTCTAGCCTGGGTGACACAGTGAGACTTGTCTCAAAACAAAAACAAAAACAAGAGTGTAACAAGGGTGAGATCAATTTTTCAATGCTGTCATGACAATTAGAAAGGTCTGATCACACCCAGAGTAGGTAAGATTGTGAAATGCAACGATCTTTTTGGAAAGTAATCTGGAAGTATGTATTAAAACAAAAAACACAGACTTTTACACAGCAATTCCACCGTGGGGAATCCACAGAAAGAAAAGAATCATTTCAAGTGAAATATATATGAAAGTGTTTATTATAACATTATTTATAATGCAAAAAATTAAAAGCAACTTACCTATTGTTAATGAAGTGATTAAAGAAATTACAGCATATTTAGATTATGGCATACTTTGCAGTTCTTTAAAAGAATAAATTTAAATATGTGGATCTGAGAAGATGTCTGTGATAGATGGAGTGGGAATAAAAGCAACCAAGTTGCAGAATAAGGTATATTCTGCACATCCTTTTTTTATTTTTAGAGACAGGGTCTCCTCCTGTCCCCCAGACTGGAGTGCTGTGGTGTGATCATAGCTCACTGCAGCCTCAAACTCCAGAGCTCAAGCCATCCTCCTGTTTCAGCCTCCCGAGTAGCAAGGACTACAGGTGTGTACCACCACATTCAGCTAATGTTTGTACCGTTTTTTTTTTTTGTAGAGACTAGAGTCTCCCTATGTTGCTCAGGCTGCTCCTGAACTCCTGGTATCAAGCAATCCTCCCACTTCAGCCTCCCAAATTGCTGCAATTACAGGCATGAGGTACTGCACCTGGTCTGTTTCCTTTAAAAAGAAAAAATAATGAAAGAAAAAAAATCCTATTGATTTCACAAAAGAGCATGAAATAAATGGACTGCTTAAAAGAAAAACAAAGAGCAGAAGGATGTATACAAATGCTTTTAAGTTATCTAAGCCTGGATTTTTGAAAGAAACACCAATCAGCTAAATGTTTACTTCTTAAAAGTTTGCTTGCTTTTGTCCTGGAAGAGCATAATTTTATAGAAAGTCTCTTTTTCCGGATTGCTATGGGGCTGTTTACCATTTGAACTAAATGTAAAGGGTCATTTCACTGAGATTTTTACCAATGTTCACCTGCAGATACATGACATATGAGGGAGACACAGAGAACAGTTTCATAGCACCAGTGTGTTGACATTGGCTCATTCTTTGATTCATGCATTTATTTCATAAGCATTTAACGAGCTCTTCCAATGTGCTGCAGCATGAAACTATGCCAGGTCCTAGAGATGGAGAGGAAAATAGGACCTGGCTCTCATGCTGCTCATTCTGGCACAGAGGGACAAGTACATAAGCACTTGTGTAATGAATGGCACTTGTGTAGGGTACAGCATGTGTATAATTCATGAGCTAATGTCAATAGAACTGTGTCCAGAGGGCCATGAATTCAGAATCCTAGAAGTAAGATCGCTAATTTTCCTAGATAATGCCAGACACCCTTTGTGGTGTACCATTTTTACCAGCAATGAGTGAGAGCACAGAGGGAATCTTTTTAGTATCATTGAAGTAAAATAGATGCTGCTTTGTCAAGAGTATAAACATTCTTCTGGCAGAAAATGTTAAAGCAGTCATAGATGTATTATTTTATAGGCAGGGTAATTGGTTGGAAGCAATGGTGATATATATATTAGGAGGAAGAGTGACAGATGACTTGTAGTCCCAATAAAGTGCTGAAGGACCCTTGCTGTCTCTGCAGAAGACCTTGACATATGAAGGGCTTCCTTCCTCTCCTTTGTAGAGCAGAAGGGTAGTCTGCTTCTCAGTCTGTCAATCATTTGTGCCTCGAACACAGAATGAGCACAGTGTCTATAAGCGGTTTGTACATGCTTAAACAGAGTGTGTCGTTTTTTTTCCAGCAAATTGAAAGATGAAATATTTTACTGGTCTGATGGGTATCTTATTTCCATTTATTTTCTTTCCCCTAATTTTACTAATGCATTCTTTCCCTGTTTCTATCACTCAGGTAGGTACAAAATACAGCCTTAGCTTGGGGGTTGGGAGTGGGACTGAGATGGAAAGAATAGATTTGGGATGGAAGGCACCAAAAAGTGGGGGGAAGATTGCATGGTACTAAATCTATTTCTTGAGTTCTCATTCTCCGTGATTTTTGTTGGCATTTAGCCTGCATTTGGGAGATCTCTTTTCTTAGCTTTCATGAAATAGAACCTTCCAGCTCTCCAGTGACTTCTTATTTAAAATTTATTTTTAATTGACAAGTTAAAATTGTATATATTTATGGTGTACAACATGATGTTTTACCCACGCACTTCTTTGTTCTTTGTCTACATGCACCATGGGCTCTTCTTCCTTTCCCCAGTCTAGAGCAAAGGAAGCCTTAAAATAGATGTAATATTAACTATCAGTTCATGTAACTGATTTTCTCTACACAAAAAATGTAGACTAAAAGTATATATTTGGAAAATATAAAAACACGATATACTATTGCTGGACACAGTGGTTTATGGACTTTAGGAGGTCGAGGCAGATGGATCACCTGAGGTCAGGAGCTTGAGATTAGCCTGGCCGATGTGGTGAAACTGCATCTCTACTAAAAATACAAAAAGTAGCTGGGCGTGGTGGCCAGCGCCTGTAATCCCAGCTACTCAGGAGGCTGAGGCAGGAGAATCACTTGAACCCAGGAGACGGAGGTTGCACTGAGCTGAGATTGCGCCACTGCACTCCAGCCTGGGCGATAGAGTGGGACTCTGTTTCAAAAACAGAAAAACAAAAACCAAAGAAAATCCTACCATACATTACAAATGTATGAAGCAGCAACTTAGTTCATATAATGCAATAACAGTATAGTAATAGCCTTAGTCCATTTTGTGCTGCCATACAGGATACCTGAGACTGGGTAATTTATAGAGAAGAAAAATTATTGCTTCACATTCTGGAGGCTGGGAAGTCTAAGATTAAGGTGCTGGCATCTATTGTCTGGTGAGGGCCTTCTTGCTCCTCATGTGGCAGAAGAAAGAAGGGCAAAAAGGAACCAACTTCCTTGGTGGGGTCTTTTTAAAATGGCATTAATTCATTCACGAAAGTGGATTCATCATGACCTCCCAGAAAGCTCCACCTCTCAATACTGTTGCCTTAGGGATTGAGTTTCCAACCAATGAATTTTGGAGGACACATTCATACCACAGCAATAATCACAATACACAGTTTTCGAGGACTCCAAACCAAAAGACTCTTCCCCTCCACCACAGACATTAGGTACTTACAAAGTCTTAAGATCTGTTGCACTTAAAATGTGTTAGCCTTTTACTTGGGGACAATTAACATCAATAATAACAGAGATAAACAAACCAATGCTCTAGTAGAAATCATTCCGGGTTTGTTAAACAAAGACCACAACTTGCTTCAGATGGTCTCAGTCGTTTTCCTGGTAAAGCTTTGTAGCATGGCTGTTGGTTTTGATTTGGTTCATCCAACTCACAAACTTACATTTCACTTTCCAAGGTGGCCAGAGACAATTGCAATAGTGTCAAAGAAAAACAGACTAATTGTCTTTTAAAAATCTTTCCAGGTGTGTTCATTAAAGACTGGATGTCCCGCTATCACCTAACTTAACACAGCCCCTCAAATTAATGCTAGTGACTCAGCTTTTTTTTATCACACCATCATTTTGAAGCCTAGAAATCTTACTTCGTACTCTAACTCATCACTCTACTTCAATCTCAGTTCCTTTTTCTTTTCTTTTCTTTTTTTTTTTTTTTGAGACAGAGTCTCACTCTGTCGCCCATGCTGGAGTGCATGGCGTGATCTTGACTCACTGCAACCTCCACCTCCTGGGTTCAAGCGATTCTCCCGTCTCAGCCTCCTGAGCTGGGATTGTAGAAACCCACCGTGATACCTGGCTAACTTTTGTCTTTTTGTAGAGATGGGGTTTCACCATGTTGGTCAGGCTGGTGAACTCCTGGCCTGAGGTGATTCACCCGTCTTGGCCTCCCAAAGTGCTGAGATTACAGGTTTGAGCCACCAAGCCCAGCCCAATCCCATTTTCTAATCATAGGATCACACAATATCAGAATTGGAACAGAATTTTTAATTCAGTCAAGCATCTCACATCAATTCCCTTTCTCTATGGCTTTGTACCCTCCCTTGTCCTAACCAACTTGCTCTGTTTGAAGATCAGTGACTGTGGGGGTCACTGCTCTATCTAATGGGGAGTTTATGGCATGTGGTGTTTGGTGACTTCTTCCTGACATATATTTATTAACACCTCACACCGGGAAGGTGTTTAGTCAGCTTTGTGGCATTCTAACTTGCTGATATGGTTTGGATGTTTGTTCTCGCCACATCTCATGTTGAAATGTGATTCCAGTATTGGAGGAGGGACCTGGTGGGACATGTTTGGATCATAGCGTGGATCTCTCATGAATGGTTAATGCCATCTCCTTGGTGATAAGTTAGTTCTTGCTCAGTTAGTTCACATGAGATCTGGTTGTTCAAAAGTCTGGGACCTCCCCTTTCTCACTCTCTCCTCTTCCACTCTGGCCATGTGAAATGCCTGCTCCCCCTCCCCATTAGCCTTCTGCCATGATTGTGAGCTTCCTGAGGTCCTCACCCGCAGCAAATGCTGGAACCATGCTTGTACAGCCTGCAGAACTGTGAACCTCCTTTCTTTATAAATTACCCAGCCTCAGGTATTTCTTTATGGCAATGCAGATAGCCTGATACACTTCCAATCCCCTTGGTACCACAACTAGATATCACAAGAAAACTTCAGACCAATATTTCTTAGGAATATACATGCAAAATTTTTCAATAAAAATACTATCACATTGAATCTAGCAACATAAAAAAAGGATTATACACCATGACCAAATATGATTTATTTCAAAATGCAAGGTTGGTTCAATACACAGAAAAATCAATGTGATACACTATATTAATAAAATAAGGACATAAAAAGAATGAAGTTCTGATATATTCTAAAACATGGATAAACCTTGTCTTAGCCCATTTGTGTTGCTATGAAGGAATACCTGAGGCTAGGTAATTTCTAAAGAAAACAGATTTATTTGGCTCATGGGTCTGCAGGCTGTACACAAGAAGCATAGTGCCAGCATCTGCATCTGCTGAGGGCCTCATGAAGCCCACACCCACGGTGGAAGGGGAAGAGGAGGAGGATCACATGGAAAGAGAGGGGAGGGAGGTGTCAGACTCTTTTTAACAAGTAGAGCTCATAAGAACTGAATGAGAACTCAGTGAATTTCACGAGAATAGCACCAACCCATTCATGAGGGATCTGCCCCCATGACCCAAACATTTCCCACTTGGCCTCACCTCCAACGTTGGGAATCAAATTTCAAGATGAGAGTTGGAGAGGACAAACATTCAAACTATTATCAAACCTTGAAAACGTTATGCTAAGGGAAAGAAACTAGACACACAAAAAAGGCCACATGTATGTTTCTGTTCATATGAGATGTCCAGAATAGGTAATCCTATAAAGACAGAAAGTAGATTTGTGCTTGCTAAGGGCTGGAGGAAGGAGGGATTGGGGAGTGACTGCTAATGGGGATGGAGTTTCTTTCTGGAGTGATGAAAGTATCCTGAAATGGTGCTATTATTGCATAATCTTGTGACTATACTAAAAACTGTTAACTCGCTGGGCACAGTGGCTCACGACTGTAATCACAGCACTTTTGGAGGCCGAGGCAGGCAGACCACGAGGTCAGGAGATTGAGAATACCCTGGCTAACAGGGTGAAACCCCGTCCCTACTAAAAAATACAAAAAAAAAAAAATTGACCGTGCATGGTGGCACATGCTTGTAGTCTCAGCTACTCGGGAAGCTGAGGCAGGAGAATTGCTTGAATCTGGGAGATCTGGGAGGCGGAGGTTGCAGTGGACTGAGATTGCACCACCACACTCCAGCTTGGGTGACAGAGTGAGACTCTGCCTCAAAAAACAAACAAACAAACAAAATCTGCTGAACTGTACATTTTAAAATAATGAATTTTATGGCTAGTGGATTATACTTCAATAAAAAAGACTAGGTAAGAAAAGATTCCTATAGTGTCTAGCAGAATGTTTAAGGCAAGTAGAAAGTAAAATAAGGATGAGGTAATTGATGGATGACAGGGACTGTTGGAAATCTCCTTGTAGACCACAGATACAGCCATCATTGTTGAATAATAGGTGAGAAATGAGCTCCAAGGAGCTTAGTCCATGTAATCTCTGAAAATTTTGTCCCAGGAGTTGCTTTTGGTAAAGACT
The DNA here is from genome assembly GCA_963573385.1 of Cacajao melanocephalus. NCBI lineage: Eukaryota > Metazoa > Chordata > Mammalia > Primates > Pitheciidae > Cacajao > Cacajao melanocephalus. Next base: position 44,493 of record CAUYLG010042951.1, read on the forward strand.
AAATTCTTCACCTCCAGCGCTCGCTCTTAAGCATTGTGTTAATTTTACTTTCAGCATCAGTATGACAACCTGCTCCACCGTGGCTGCCCTGGGAATGATGCCGCTCTGCATGTATCTCTACACCTGGTCCTGGAGTCTTCAGCAGAATCTCACCATTCCTTACCAGAACATAGGTCTGTATGGGCCTGTGAAATGGAGGACTAACAGTAATGGTGATGACACTAATAATAGCTGTTGTTAATTACATAACTATGCAGGGATTTTTTTTGTAGTACCTAATTTAATTCCTTAAAAAACCCTACAGTATAGATTCTGTTACCAGTTCAATCTCCTAAGTCTTCAGGCTTCAAGATGTTTAGTAATTTGATCAAGATTATGCAGCTGGTGTCCGAGCACAGTGACTCACGCCTGTAATCCCAGCACTTTGGGTGGCCGAGGCAGGTGGATCACGAGATCAGGAGATCAAGACCATCTTGGCCAACATGGTGAAACTCCATCTCTACTAAAAAAAAAAAAAGAAATTAGCTGGGTGTGGCAGTGCACACCTGTAGTCCCAGATTCTCAGGAGGCTGAGGCAGGAGAATTGCTTGAACCTGGGAGGCGAAGGCTGCAGTGAGCCAAGATTGTACCACTGCACTCCAGCCTGGGTGACAGAGCTCGAGACTCGTCTCAAAAAAAAGAAAAGAAAAAGAAAGAAAGAAAGAAAAAGATTATGCAGCTGGTAAGCACAGAACTGGAATTCTAACCCAGGAATTTGACTACAAAGTGCAAACTTTTCACCCCTACAATTGTGCATTTTTGAAAAAAAAAGATAATTTATTTTGAAAAAACAATAATCAAACCCTTATATAGACTATGAAGCAATTTGATTCTTTATGCTCCAAGGTTTAACTGGATCTAATGGCTCTAATTAGACCTTCCTGTGACTTACCTTTCACCTTGCCTGCGAAACTTTTTCTTGTAGGTTGAACATAAATAATTCTTACTTATTATTAATATTATTATTATTATATATATTTTTGAGACAGAGTCTCGCTCCATCGCCAGGCTGGAGTGCAGTGGCGCGATCCCGGCTCACTGCAACTTCCGTTTTCCGGTTTCAAGCAATTCTCCTGCCTCAGCCTCCCGAGTAGCTGGGACCACAGGCACGTGCCAACGCACCCGGCTAATTTTTTGTACTT
>CAUYLG010042952.1:0-113298 GCA_963573385.1 Cacajao melanocephalus
GGTACTGGTATCAAAACAGAGATACAGACCAATGGAACAGAACAGAGGCCTCAGAAATAACACCACACATCTACAACCATCTGATCTTTGACAAACCTGACAAAAACAAGTAACGGGGAAACAATTCCCTATTTAATAAATGGTGTTGGAGAAATTGGCTAGCCAAATGCAGAAAGCTAAAACTGGATCACTTCCTTATACCTTATACAAAAATTAAGTCCAGATGCATTAAAGATTTAAACATAAGACCCAACACTTTAAAAACCCTAGAAGAAAACCTAGGCAATATCATTCAGGACATAGACATAGGCAAGGATGTTATGACTAAAACACCAAAAGCAATGGCAACAAAAGCCAAAATAGACCAATGGGATCTAATTAAACTTAAGAGCTTCTGTACAGCAAAAGAAACTATCACTGGAGTAAACCAGCAACCAACAGAATGGGGAAAAATTTTTTGCAATCTACTCATCTGACAAAGGACTAATAACCAGAATCTACAAAGAACTTAAACAAATTTACAAGAAAAAAACAAACAACCATATCAGAAAGTAGGCAAAAGATATGACCAGACACTTCTCAAAAGACGACATTTATGCAGCCAACAAATACATGAAAAAAAGCTCATCATCACTGGTCATTAGAGAAATGCAAATCAAAACCACATTGAGATACCATGTCATGCCACTTAGAATGGTGATCATTAAAAAGTCAGGAGACAACAGATGCTGGAGAAGATGTGGAGAAATAGGAACATTTTTATATTGTTGGTGGGAGTGTAAATTAGTTCAACCATTGTGGAAGACAGGGTGGCGATTCCTCAATGATCTAGAACTAGAAATACTATTTGACCCAGCAATCCCATTACTGGGTATATATCCAAAGGATTATAAAACATTCAGTTATAAAGACACATGCACACGTATGTTTGTTGTGGCACTGTTTATAACAGCAAAGACTTGGAACCAACCCAAATGCTCATCAAGGATAGACTGGATAAAGAAAATGTGGCATGTATGCCCCATGGTATACTATGCAGCCATAAAAAAGGATTAGTTCACATCCTTTGCAGGGACATGGTTGAAGCTGGAAACCATCATTCTCAGCAAACTGACACAAGAACAGAAAACCAAACACCACATGTTCTCACTCGTAAGTGGGTGTTGAACAATGAGAACACATGGACACAGGGAGGGGAACGTCACACACTGGGGCCTGTTGGGGGGTGGAGGGAGTAGAGGAGGGATGGCAGGGGGTGGGGGGATAGGGGAGGGATAACATTAGGAGAAATACCTAATGTAGATGGCAGGGGGATGGATACAGTAAACCACCATGGCACAGGTGTATACCTATGTAACAAACCTGCACGATCTGCCCATGTACCCCAGAACTTAAAGTATAATAAAAATATCACAAAGATTTCTCAAAACTCAACAGTTAAATCACTTAGAAAATTGGCAAAAAACATGGAGAGACATTTAACTTAGGAGAATGTATATAAGACAAATAAGCACATAAAAATGTGCACCATCCTTAGCCACCAAGGAAATGCAAATTAAAACACAATGAGTTATCACTACACATCTATCAGAACAGCAACAATAAAAATCAGTGACAACATCAACAGCGGACAAGGACGCAGAGAAATGGATCACTCACATGCTGTTTGTGGGAATGAAAATAACACAGCCACTCTGTAAAGCCGTTTCTCATAAAACCAAATGTAAAACTACCATGCAAGCCAGCAACTGGACTCCGGGCACTTATCCCAGAGAAATGGAGTCTTATGTTCACCCAAATACTTGTACAGGGATGCTCATAGCAGCTTTCTTCATAACAACCTGGAACTATAAATAATTCAGAACCTTCAAGGGGTGAATGACTGAACAAAGTGTGGAATGCCCATACCGTGAAATGCTACTCAATAAGGAAAAGGACTGAGCACTTGATAACCACAACTTGGAGGAATATTCAGGGAATTATTCCAAGTAAAAAAAAAAATCCCCAAATTACATATTATATGATTCCATTTATATAACATTCTTAAAATACAAGATTACAGAAGTGGAGACAGATTAATGGTTGCCAGAGGTTAAGGATGAGGTTGGGTAAGTGATTGTGGGTATAAAGAGCAGCACTGGGGATCCTTGTGGGATGGAAATGTCCTATATATTGACTACATCAATGTTAATGTCCTAGTTGTGATATTGGACCACAGTTTTGCATGATGCTGCCACGGGAAGAAAATGGGTAAAAGGGACACAGTTGTATTATTTCTTAAAACTGCATATAAATATACAATTGTTTCAAAATAAAATGTTTAATTAAAAACATACTTTGCCCACTCCTGGAGACCCTTTACAGCTCTTCCTTAAATACTGAATTTTCCTTAAGTACTGCCTGTATTAGGGCACTATTGTCACTGAAAATTTTGAGGCACTTATTTTATATCTTACCAAGTCTCTGCCTAGCTTTATTGGGCTTTCACATTCTGACCTGTGCTGATCTACTTCTCACTATTTTTGAAATATACCTATTTGAGTTACATAAGTTCTGAATTTTCGTTACAGCCACTCATAGCAGTTTAATCTTGACAAATCATGGACTCTGTCAATTTTTGTTTCCTCGTTCACTTCCCTGCTATTCACAATGCTGCCACTTTAATCAAATGTATAATGTCCCCAGTGTTCCCCCTCAAAAACATTATCCAGAAAGAAAATGACGTCAGACCCTAGGCCGACTTCTAGCCAAGGCCACTGCAAGCTGATGGTGTACAAGATGCACTCTTTTCTTCTGGAAATCTGTCCCAGAATAATCTGTAACATTGACATGACTGCCATAATTTGTGGAAGCACAGTTCGATTCTTCCTCTTAAAACTCCCAAACAGTGTTTATTTTATGAAAATTCTCAGGGTGTGATCAAAGCAAAGCCCCAGGACACGTTGTGGATTTTATACAGTACTTTTGCCCAGCTGTATTGGCATCTGCTGGAGCTCATCAGAAATGAATGTTCTTGGGCCCCACTGAGACCTGCTAAACCAGAACCCACATTTTAACTGCATCTCCAGAGATTCTTACGCACACCAAATTTGAGAAGCGCTGCTCTGTAACGGATATAATAAAATCCCTGGCTCACAGGGTTAAGGTGAGAATTAACAGAACACCCAGTAGTTATGCTTTCCTTTTCCATCACAGCCAGCTTAGCGTCAGGAAATTACTTCCCTCCAGACCTTCCTTGCACTGGCCAAGAAATGAAGACAACCTTTCAGACATGATCAGCTCACAGGGTGGAGAAGCTCGAGGCCCTGATGAGTTGGGACCCATTTATCCCATTCTAGTTTCTTGCAGCTGCAGAAACTCACATGAAGTTGCTGTTAAGTGACAGCTTTTGCTTCCCAGTTGAACAGCTGTTTTTTGTTTGCTTCTTTGCTTCTATCTTGTAGTTTAAACTCACTGTCCCCTTTCCGTCAGGACTGAATTTCATTTTGTTAGATTCAGTGCACCACAACTCCTGCCTAGGACAAGCCATCTGGACTCCTTTTGGCTTTGGTTGCCTGGCCTAACCTTCAGGCAGAATCTGGCACTCACAGCTCTGTGCACTCACAGGACCAGATCAACACCCCAGGCACCTCCCTACTTCAAGGAGCTCTCCATCTCATTCACCTGCTATCTCCTAACTGCGAAGTTCCTGGAGATCAGAAACTGACACATGCATATTTGCAACCCTAGGACTTAGTGCTAAATAAAACCTAACCAAATAAATGACAATTTGATCTGTGGGCCACGAATGTTCTCACTGTGCAAGAGTAGTTGTCAGGGCACCTCAGCCTGTCCACCACCTGCCTGTTTTTTATAAAGTTTTATTGAAACACAAGCACACCCATTCATTTATATAATGTCTATTGGCTGAGTTGGCTGGTTGTAAACAAAGACCACAGAGCCTGCAAATCTTACAATATTTACTATTGATCCCTTATGAAAAACCTGGCTAACTTTTGTCCTAGAGCATTTAGAACGTGGCTAGATAGGAAGGAAGATGCAGCCTCACAGCTGTCTGCCAGAAACTCCTTTCTAGGCTTAACTAAAGGACTAACAGACAAATGTATTCTCTGTATATGGTCACTGAAAATGGTGACTTCTATCTCATTAAAATGACATTCAGGCTACATTTTTCCATCTTTACCATAGGACTGTCATGAGGAATTTATAAGAGCAGAGTGTTATAACTTGAAGGGACTTTTGAAGTCACTTAGATCCCAAACTTTCATTTTACAAATGGAAAATCTTGACTTGGAAGTGAAGTGACTTTTCTAAAGAGAACAACAGGTAAATGAGAGTTTAGAGATTTGAACCCAACTCTTCTAATTCCAAATGAACTTTTTTTTTTTTTACAATGACACCAAGCTACCTCTTTAATTAAATGTACTCCAAAAATTCAGATGTACAATGTTCCCAGTGTTCTCCTTCAAAAACATTATCCAGAAAGAAAATGAAGTCAGACCCTAGGCCGACTTCTAGCCAAGGCCACTGAAGCTGATAGTGTACAAGATGCACTCTTTTATTCTGGAAATCTGTCCTAGAATATTCTGTAGCATTGACATGGCTGCCATAATTGGCAGAAGCAAAGTTTTATTCTTCCTCTTAAAACTTCCAGTGTTTATTTTATGAAAATTCTCAGGGTGTGATCAAAGCAAAGCCTCCTGGATTGCTGTGGATGTTTTACAGTACTTTGGCCACACATCTGCAATCAGTGCTTGGTCCCTGAGGTAGCTCTGTTCCCTCTATCTTCTATTTGTCCATGTACATGGTGTGAGGAAAGGACTCATTAATTTTCTTCCCAATTTATACAAAACGATGCTAATAACTCATTAAACATTGTTTCCCACTGGATTCTATGTATGAGCACAAGGTATCGTTTGCCATGTAGTGCTCACTTGTCTTATCCTGAGAGTTGCTACCATGCTATGCCATGCATTTTGCATGTCAGACTCTATTCAAGATATTACAGAATGTGTTTTCTACTTTTGAAATATAATTTCAAAGAATTATGACGTGTTTAAAAATGGTAAGTGCTAAGTAAATGATAGCACATGTATAAACTGGAATGTAGAGAGATACTGAAATTATGTTTTTGAAGTTTTATATTCCTTGGGAAACACTTAGGAAGTGAAAAAAATCAAGAGAAAACCATATATATTTAAAAACCTCAAGAATGTAAAACTGCTATGTAAAAGACTAAAAGAAAAGACGCTAAACTGTTATCATGCAGCCATATCTGCTACTCTATTATTTCTTTATCATTCTGGGATTCCTGCCTTATTTAAGAAGACCTCACTCAATTGAGATTATATGGATCACATTCTACTCTTTTTCCTACTATTTATATAATTGCACTTTTTGCTCTACATTTAGGTTTAAAACTCATCTGGAATTTATTCATGTGCATGCTTTAGTGCTGGCGTCTAATTCTATCCCCTTCCAATATCATTGATTACAACAAGATATGTATTAAATATGTCGTCTTTTCCAAGTGAGTTTAAATACATCTGTACTTTGATCTGTTTGCAAAATCTCTTCGCTCTTTCGGTGATTTCATTTTTTTTTCATTTCTGGCACCAATACTATATTCTTTTGATGACTGTAGCTATGTGATACTTTTATAGATGACACAAGACACCTTTTACTATTCTTGAAGAATTTCTTACAGACATTGCTGGACACCTTGGGCTCAGTTAAAACAAAAACCTAGACCACTGACCAGAATTGCATTAGAAATATATGTTAATTTCAAAATCATTGCTGTCTTCAAATTCAGTTTCCTCATCCAGGAGTACAGTATAATTCTCCATTTATCTAGATTTTTAAGTCCTTTAATAAAAGTCATACTTCTCATACTTCTTGCTTTTGGTATGCATTCCTATGGCAAAATAAAATATATATAAAGTAAAAAAGATTGGGAGAAATTTCCAACCCATCTGTCCAAAAGTTAGACTTCCTTATACATAAAGAGCTTGCACAGTTGAGAATTAAGAGGAAGAACAGCCTTAGGAGACAACGGGTGGGAGCCATTCCTGTAAAAGGGGCAGTGGGGACGGCTGATAGACTGTGAAAGCATGCACCACCTGCCCCTCACAAGCAGCCAAGCAAATGGGAGATGAAACAAGACACTTTTTTTAATCTAATGAGACTGTAAAACTTAAAAAGGCTTTCGAACATCCGGCAGTGTAAAGACGTGGGGAAACAACACTTCGTACATTAGTGTGAGAGCATCAATTGAAAAAAGATGAATCAGTGGATTTTAAAAGCTAAATTGCACATGCCCTTTGAATCGCACACTTAGGATTTTATTCCACATATATTAAGAGTTCCAATAAAGAAAAAATATATATGTAAGAGGCTTTCCCCGCTCAGCATTAATTGGAGTGGCAAAAGTCAGACCACCATCCATAGGAGAGAGGTGGGAGAACTCTGGACGCAGCCGCACTATATCGTCATGAGTGCACGCTTTTTCACTGTCACATCTTTCTTCCTGAAGCCATGTTTCCTTTGCAGACTTCCTCTTTAAGGCTGATTTATATTCAGAATCAAAGAGGCCACTGATCAGCCCTGACCCTTAGTGCTGACTTTTCTTAACCTCCTTAGCAAGAATATCTTCTAGAAATCCAGGTTTATTGGAGGAAGAGGAAGCAACTAAACAATTTTCTAAATTCTAAGAGCTCCATTTGCATTTCAAGGGCCTTTTGAGGGAGACCCAGATAGAGAATTTTACTATGTGTCAGGAACAGGGGGACTTCAAGACTTGGTGACTAAGAAATGGAAAGCCCCACTTCAAGAGATTCTGGCAGAGAGGAAGTTGGGGAAGGAGGCAGTGGCCTGTGCTGTTTCTGGGCCAAAGGCCCCAGTGGAGAGGAATGTCAGAGAAGATGAGAAAGTGACAGCAGTGGAGGGGTGGATTACACTCTGCTCCTCTTTGGGATTGTGGGAGGAGACTAGACAGATTCTAAGCGGAATGCTACAGCATATGAGGTAATGCAAAAGACTTGCAGGAGAGAGAGGGAGAGAGAACACAGGTCACTCCCAGGTGGTGCCCAGGAAGAGCTGAGTACGCTCCTGCAGAGGGCTGAGCAGGCCAGACCTCCCAGCTACACCTGCTGGAGCAAAGATGCTATGGCCTAGTACCACAGGATGAATCCCCAAGGCTCAGAGCTGGAAAAGCAGGACTGGCAGACTCAGAAGCAGAGAGGGCTGAGGGACCTGGGGGCATGAGCACTCACAGGAAAGGGCAGGAGTTCTGTGAGATGCAGACGTCCACAAAGGTGCCAGCAGGGCACCACAGGTGTGGACAAACCCAGCAACATTCTCTGGACACCAGCCTGCACACAGGTGGGACACCTGGGAACCTGCACAGGGACAGCGACGAGATCCCCAGATACACTTGTGGCTTCCATGTCCTTATTAAAGTGCCCCCTCAATTGCAAGAGTGTTAAAGTTGCACAATAGACGATGTGGCCAGGACACTGGGGGAGACAGGGGGTCCTGAGGGACTGGGCATTCACCAAAGAGGATCTATAGCCACAGAGCATGGATGACACTGATGGAAAGGCTGAGGGCGGGAAGAGACACACAGAACACAGAGCAGAGGAGGACACGTCAGTCAGAGGAAAAGAAAGCTCCATTTGCTTTGCAGATCTGTGTGTGCTGGTTCTCTATGCAGGCCTGCTGCCCATGAAAGAGGACTGTGCAGCTGCTTTCAAAAATGTTTGTGTGTATATATGCAAATATATGTGTATATATACATATATATATACACGTATATATACATATATATACATATATATGTGTATATATATGTATATATACATATATACGTGTATATATACACATATATGTATATATACATATATATACATACACACACATACACAAACACATATAAACACACACATGCGTGTATGTGTGTGTATCTGGGAATATTTCCACAGTTTATTGTTAACTAAAGAAAACAACTTGAAGAGGAATATATAGTCTAAGTCCTTTTGTTAAGACAAAACAAACAAAACAAAACAAAACTCTATAAACAGCCATGTTTGTGTCAGTACAGAAAAAGTTATAGAAGTGTAAGCTGCATCCTGGGAGACAGAACAGAACTAGGGAAAGAATATGACAAATACAGAGTCATTAGTCGCCATGAGTGTGCACTGACTTTGTAATAGAAATAAGGAATAAAAATGTTATCAGTCTCAGCCTTTGAGTGACAGGATTCTAATAACTGTTATTTTCATCTTTGTTTCTTACGTGTTTTCTGAACTTTCCCTAATAGACATCTGTCGTTTTTGTAGTCAGAAAAACATAGATATTAATTGAACACAAAGGCACTGAAGCCTTCAACTCCATTTGCTGTTGATCACAGAAATGGTTTCTTCCTAGTGAGGCCACAATCAATTCAGCTGAATGAGCATGAACTGAAATGCACACTTGCACGTGGGCCTCAGGTAACTGTTCTGAGAGACAGGCACCCACTACAGGGCCACCAGGACATGAATTTCACCCACCAGCACTGCCATGGGAATATGTGCTGGAAAAGTTCTCAGACAGCCAGAGTGGCCTCCAGCCCCACACAGCGGTGCAGAGGGTGACAGCCAGACCTCGAGGCAGGGGACACTGGATGGAGACCTGGGAGGGCAAGGCCAACAGCTGGGCAGTAAGAAAGAAAGAGAAGAATGTGTGTTCTGCTGCTGCCAGGTGGAATGATCTGTGAATGTCTGTTAGGTCCACTTGGCCTGCACTGCTGTTCACACCCATGTTTCCTTTTTGATTTTCTGTCTGGAAGATCTGTTATCGAAAGTGGAATACTGAAATCTGCTATTATTGTATTGCTGTTTCTCCCTTCGCTGTCCATGGAAGCAGTCCCTGCAAATTTCTACAGCTTTACCTCCTGCAATAGCTAAGCATCCGGGGCCCCCAGGCCATAAACTTGGGGTGGGGGGGGTCTTTCTTTCTAACTGCCCAGCTACTGGCCTTGTCCGCCCAGGTATTGACATGGCAGTGTGGCTGGGTGAAATTCAAGTCCTGGTGGCCCCATGGTGGCTGCCTGTCTTTCAAAACACTTACCTCAGGGGCACAGGCAGGTGCGCATTTTGGTTCATGTTCATCCAGCTGAATTGATTGTGGCCTGAGTAGAAAAAATAAAAAACAAAAATCCTTTCCGTGATAAATAGCAAATAGAGTTGAAGGCTTCAGTGCCTTTGTGTTCATTTAATATCTATGCTTTTCTGGTTACAAAAATGATAGATGTCTATTAGGGAAAGTTCAGAAAACACATAAAGAACAAAGATGAAAATAACAATTATGTAGAATCCTATCACTCAAAGGCTGTGACCAATAACATTTTTATTTCTTATTTCTATTACAAAAACCGTGCATACTCACAGTGACCAATGACTCTGTATTTGTCACATTCTTTCCCCAGTTCTGTACTGTCTCCCAGGAGGCAGTTTACACTTTCATAGCTGGAACCCACATAAAACATGCTTTCCTTCCTTTCTTTCTCCCTCTCTCTTGCCTTACCTTACTTTATATCACCACTCTCCATAATTCTGCAAGCTTCAGTTGCTATAAATCACCTTGAAGACACCTGACTCTCCAGAAGGATTACATTCTAAATTGTACAATGATATCCACAATACCTACAGAGTTTTGGAAAGTGGAAAAATAAAAACCCAGGAATGACAAAGGCATCACCTCCCTAACATCTCTTAGAGCAAGTTACTTGACAACACTCCGCTGCTTTTAAGTTAGAGAGTTGATTCCATGTTTTATACTGAGATTCAAAGAACATATGAACAGAATGCATATTTGAGATGTGTGGTGTGGTGGCACATGCCTGTAGTCCCAGCTACTCAGGAGGCTGAAGCAGGAGAATCACTAAAACCCAGGAGGCAGAGGTTGCAATAAGCCAAGATCGCGCCACTACACTCCAGCCAGGGCGACAGAGACAGACTTTTTCTCAAAAACAACAAGCAAACAAAAAAATCCAAACAGATGAAGTGGATACATTAAGAACTTCTCTGCACTAGAAAACACCCCAGAGAAGGTGAAAAGCAAGCAACACAGAGAAAAACATCATTGCAATCCACAGACCCAGTAAAGGACGGGTACCCTGAACATACACAGAAGAAGTTAATAAGAAATAAAGAGTCAATCCAATAGAAAAATGGAAATATATTTGTACATGCACAAGATGACATCTGAATGGCCAAGAATCAATGAAAAGTTGCTCAACCTTATTAGTCATCAGTGAAATTAAATTAAAATTAAAATTAGATACCCACCACAATGTCTAAAATTACAAAAACTGAAAATACCGAGTGTTGGCAAAGATGTGAAGCAACCAGGGCCCTCCCACAGAGCTGGTGCGAGTGTAATTGGTAAGGCAACTTTGAGAAACTGCTTGGCAGAATCTACCAAAGCTCATCCTACACATACCCTGTGAGCCAGTACTTTCAGCACTCAGTACCTACACAACCAAAATGTGTACACCTGTGCACCAAAAGATATGGGAAGTATCACCATAGTAGCATTGCGCTTATAGCTAAGAACTAGAAGCAGCCCAAATGATAACCAGTGGGTCAACTGGACAATTGGAATATATGGAGAAACTAGAGTATACCCACATGCAGGCAAACAGTGCACGAATAGCACAGTATGAACCAATGAACTGGTGGTACACACAGCAAACATATTATTTCATTCCATTCATCACCATTGAGCTTAAAAGTAAGCAAAACCGCAGGTGAGAGGTCGGGAGAAGGGAAAGACTGAATAGAGGAAAAAGAATAGGGAGAAAGATCAAGGGGGCAGATGCCTGCACCTAATGTTCTAGGTTTTGAGCTGAGCAGTGATTATTTAATACAAAGACATATTTAAATTTTTTATAATTCATGAAGTTGTACATTTGATATGCATTTTTCTGTATGTACATTATTCTTCAATAGAAACAATGAGCAGCAAAAATCTATGGGCTATAAAACAGCCCTTATGCAAAGCTAATAAATAAGCTCGTGAAGAACTTCTCAAACTTCCGTCAGCACACAATTTTGAAAAACAGTGTTACTGGCATTCAGCTGGACATTTGCTGGTGTGCTATTGATCAGTTCCTTTAAGTATTTTTGCTCACATCGGCAAACCGCAGTCTGCCCCTTTCTCCAATTCCTTCTCAACACAGCCACAAGGATCTTCAAAAGATGTACATTGGCCTGGCGTGGCGGCTCACATCTGCAATCCCAGCACATTGGGAGGCCGAGGCAGGTGGATCACCTGAGGTCAGGAGTTTCAGACCAACCTGGTCAACTTGGTGAAACTCCGTCTCTACTAAAAATACAAAATTAGCTGGGTGTGGTGGTGTGCACTTGTAGTTCCAGCTATTCATCCATTTCTTTCTTTCCTTTTTTTTTTTGATGAAGGAGACAAAATCCCATTTCTTTTTTTAACATAAACATATGCATTTTTCTTTATTAAGAATCATCATCTATTTAATAATTACCTCTTACTGTGATTAGCAGTGTAAAGCTCAAATTGTTCCACTGCTCATCAAACAATCCTCATCACTCTTTGGCCACTTGTTTTTTCTTGAGGTTCTAGTTCTGCAAACACACCATGCTTCTCTGCAGCTCTTCTTATGGCACCAACCATGTATTGGCTGGATAATTCCTAGCACTTGTTAAACAGCCCACTTAGAAAGTTTCCCCAACTTCTCATGTTCCCATCCCAAATCTTGCTGCTACCACATGACTCCATTGTTATCATGGACTGTGCACTGTGCTTGTTTGTTTAGGCTTATAAGCAGTTGGTCTGTGACTTACATTTCTTTATTATCCCTGTAAGGCACCTCCCTGGTCCACACGACTAACTCAATACATGTATGCTGAATAAGTGAATAGGAAAAAAAATTGTGTAAATATATTTTTATATATTTATATACAATATAATACATATTATGTATTATATGTAATAACGATTAATATATTAACATATCGATTAATTATATATTATTATATATAAATTATTTCAATAATGGAATTTGTATTAACACCTCTATTTTGTGTTTGTTTTTTTCTTGAGAAAGAGTCTCCCTATGTCACCAGGTTGGAGTGCAGTGGCATGATCTCAGCTCACTGCAACCTCCACCTCCTGGGTTCAAGTGATTCTCCTGCCTCAGCCTCCCAAGTAGCTGGGACTACAGGTATGTGCCACCATGCCCAGCTATTTTTTTGTATTTTTAGTAGAGGTGGGGTTTCACCATGTTAGCCAGGATGGTCTCGATCTCCTGACCTCATGATCTGCCCGCCTTCTAAAAGGAGATCATCTTGTTGAGATGCATTAGCATTCAAAGATGGAGGAGTAAATGACATGTGAGTGGGCACAGCCTCCGCAGAGAGCAACTGGGCAGCAGGGAGCTATCATATAAAGTCAGAGGTAGCTATTATATAAAGTCAGCTACCTCTGACTGTATATAACCTACTGTTCTACAGGGTTCTATTAGATAGAGTCTTATCACTCGGTTGTTGGGATCTATATCTTTGCTAATTTTTTCCCATTGTTTTACATTATTGAGAAACACATTATTAGTTCACATTCCTGAAAGCCATGGCATTATGTTTTATTTTTATTTAGGAGACAGAGTCTTATTCTGTTGCCCAGGCTGGAGTGTGGTGGTGCAACCGTAACTCCCTGCAGCCTTGAACTCCTGCGCTCAAGTGATCCTCCTGCCTATGTCTCCCAAAGTGCTGGGATCACAGGCATGCACCACCCTTGCTCACCCATGGCATTATGTTTGAAATCCCTCCTTCATTGTTGGCTCCAACATAATCCCTTACTTTCTCAAGAACTTGGACATGTAATGCACATCTGAAAGTAAACATGCCAAAACTCTGCTGCAGAGAAGCTGATATCTCCCTGCAAATCAAACTCTCCTGTGACTGTCTACATCTCTGATCAGGGCAACCTCAAACTTCCATCTGTTCAGACCAAAGATGCAGGAGTCAACTTTAACATTTTTGACACCTGCACGTGGCCGATCAGCAAGTCCTATTGGGTTCTAAACATAATTTGAAGAGAGAGCCCTCCTCTTGTCACTGTTGCCCTGCCACCCTCCTCGCCCAAGCGCCGTCATTCCTCCTTCGAGGTACTGTAGCTCCCTCCTCACCAGTGTCCCTGCCCTGCTAGGCTGACTTCTGGTTTTCAAACACCAGCCATGATGATCTTGTTAAACTGGAACTGGATCAAGTCCCTCTGCCCAGGCCTCTCCAATGATGTCTCATCTTACTCAGAAGAAAAGCCAAGTCGTATCACATTTTACAATGCTCTGAATGATGTGGTACCCTGTTCCCATCTACTTCCTCCCCTCCCCACCCCCCACCAGCCACACCTCCTCTGGCTGTTCCCTGAAAGTGTCCACTCGCCCCGCTGACCATACACACACCCGGCTCAGGCCTTACCCATCCCCTGCCAAAGATGGCTCATGTCCCCTTCCTCAAGCTTCCTGGTGCTTCAGTATATATGACACATATATATTATATTTGTTGACCATTTTCCCCGTTAAAATATAATTTCTGTGATGTTGGGGAGTTTTGTTTGTTCATTAAAGTACAGTGCCTAGCACAAAATAGGTACATAATAGATACTTTTAAAAGTAAATTTAAATAGAAATACAAGGAGTTCTACATTTTAAAGGGTGTTTCTACTGTCTTATCTAGATTTTCTAGTTACAGAAGAAGTTCTCAGGATGCCTAGTGTACTATAATGTCAGAAACTTATAGTGTGTTTTCCATAGGAAAGGAAAAACAGATAGACTTAGGCTCTCTATCCTTAAATCAGTTTGAAAAACTATGAACATATTGCTCATCTCTAATCAAAGAAAATCCAATAGCATCATGTTATAGACAATCAGGCACTTCATTTTTTTCCCTCTAAGCTTAAATACTAATACATTTTGTACTGAGAGACTAATTAAGAAATTCAGCTGCTCTCTGTAAAGGCTTAATAAAAATGTAAACTATAATATAATGGAGAATTAATTGAAACACTCCAAAATAGAGAAAGAATTGTGGAAGAGTTTAAAATTGCTCACAAGACTAACAGGGAGCCCGGTGACTCGACCATATTGTATAGACTATTCATGTAGCTTCCATCTGTGCCCCATCCAATAAAGCTGTCATTTAGAGTCATGTGCAGACAGATAATGAAGTTTCTTTCAGTCAGTGGTCTGCATATACAATGGTGTGCCTACCAGATTATAATGGAAAATTCTCATCACCTAGTGACAACACAGCCGCTGATAATATCGTGCCACAGTAACTTATTTTTAAAAAATAAATTTAGGGTAGCCGAAGTGCATAGTGTTTATAAAGTCTATGGTAGTGTAATGTCCTACCCTCTTCCTCCACTCACCACTCACTGACTCACCCAGACCAACTCCCAGTCCTGGCAGCTCCATTCATGGTAAGTACTGTAGACAGGTGTACCATTTTTGTCTTTTATGCTGTATTTTCACTATACCATTTCTATGTTTAGATATACACATACTCACCATTGTGTTACAGTTGCCTGTAGTATTCAGTACAGCAACATTTTGTATAGGTTTGTAGCTTAGGAGCAACAGGCTATACACCATATCGCCTAGGCATGTAGTAGGCTATGCCATCGAGGTTTGTATAAGTATGCTCTATGATGTTCACACAATGACAAAATCACCTAAACGTATTTCTCAGAATGTATCCCTATGGTTAAGCAACACATGACTGTACCTCTATGTAACCGGTATGTAAGTTGCATGCACATATGTATGTGTATACCTATATGTCTGTATGTGCAGTCTGTATTGCTTTTGAGGTCATCAAGGTGCAATATTACAGTACAAGGCAGCAGATGGTTTTCAATTGGGGAGAAGGCATTAGAACAATAACATGAGGTTTCTGTGAAGGCAACAGTGATGCTGCTTCAAATGTCCACCCTGTAAACACGTGGAGCATTTGGGTCACCACCTGTCTCCTGTGCAAAGTAGGTGGCTTAGGTGATTAATTTCCACTCGACAGATGCTGCCTTTCCTTTGTCAATGCAGGTTGTGTGCTCTCCTCCCTTACAGCAGTCTTCAGCCACAGTTAGCCTTTTAGAGAATTTTTAAAGAATGAGTTGAAAATCAAGTTTAAAAAAAACAAAAACAAAAACCAAAGTCCTATCACTCATTTCCTCCTCCATCATTTGTGAAAGACATTAAGAACTTTGTCCAATAGAAAATAATGTAATGATTTCTAAATCAATATGATCAATAGTTTCCTTTTTCTGCCCATAAAACTAAAATTTTATCTAAATGAATAAAGACCATTGAAAAACCATGAGAGTGTATCCCACAGAGAAGCCCAGGGACACCTGCTCTCCTGGCTGTATGACGGGACTGAAGGCAAACACGCTACAGCAGCCTCCGCATCGGATCCTGGTCCTGGGCCAGGGACTGCATCTTTTTCATTGAATTCTCCACACCCAGTATAGCATCTGGATCAAAGTAGGTGCTTGATAAAACTCTGCTGACTGGCTGCCTGAGTGAATGGATAACGGAGGGAGAAGAGGTGGGGTCTGCTTGTGTGATCTGTAGACTAAAGGAGGATCTGCCAGGAACGTGCCATGAAAGCACAGTGGCCAGGCCTGTGGCACAGCCTCATTAGCCCTTGCAGGTTCTGGGTATTGAGCCGGACACTCCATAGGGAGTGAAGGGCCCCCTGATCCCTCTGAGGTCAAGCAAATTCCTGGCAGGGACTGAGAGAGGGTGTGGGGTGAGCTCTGATTGGTGTGGACACAGTCAATCCCTCCTCATCTCAGCCACGCAGCGATGGCCTTGAAGTTTCCAAGGCTGCCACAGCTCCCATCTAGAGAAAACCAGGCTCTCTGGGTCCACACAAGTATATATTCTGTGGCTATTACACAAGGCTTCTTAATAGATACTCATGGATCTCTCAGAAGATGGGTAGCTTCTCACAGAACAGACGTGGGTGCTCTCTGTCTCCAAATGATCTCGCTGGCTGGAAACTGCAGGTTCGCAAACACATTCCTGAATGCACCGCCAGCTTCAATGCGCAGCCACGTGGCATGGAGTGACGGTTTGCATGGAGCAGTGGCCCTGTTAGGGAGATGAGATCCATCACAGAAAGAGGCCTGGGGATGCTGGTTTGAAGATGGATGGGATGGAGGCAGGACCACTGCACCCCAGGGAGTGACCAGAGCCAGCAGAGCTGCCACCATCCAGGGCCCAGGAGGAACTGCTGAGGAGCCAGGCTGGGCTGCAGGATGTGTAAGTTAAAAGGTCCCTAGCACACAGTGGTCCTCGTCCACTTCGTGGTCTTACAGTTGGCAAAACAGAGGCCTAGACAATATAAGATTACATCCCAGAGACAGTGATACTCACAGAGGCCACGGGAGTTCCAACTGGCTGTTAAAAAGGAAAGTTCTGAGTCTCTGGCCTGTCTGACTGCCTGGGCAGCTGAGACCCTAATCCCCTTAGCCCTCTGACAGCAGAGTGGATGGGAAGAGAGCAGGGGAGATGCTGCTGGCTGAAGCCCCCAGGAGTGCCTCAGCATTGCTGGAAAGATGACCAGCAGTCCTTCCTACTAGCTAGGACAGTGATCCCACCATGAGGACCATGGGGCAGAAGTCAGGAGAGTGGAAGATAGGATGAAGGAGATGAGGATCTGGAGCGCAGCCAGAGAGGAGGGGAGCCCTCACAGAGCCTGAGAACTCAGGAAGGCCATGTGGCAAGGAATTGAAGCTGTTGGAGGAGGTCCGGAGGCCTGCCAGCCAAGTCCTCTGCTGATGGCTCAGCTCTGGAGGTGCTGGCCCACCTCACCACACAATCTGCCCTTGCTGGTGATGCTGGTGCTATATTGGCACAACACCCTTCCGCTTTCTGAAAGTGTATGCCCCACTTCCCCCCCCACCATGCCCGTTTTGCCCATGAAATCGACCACTTCAGCTAAGAGGCCAGCCTTGCTGAGAGAAAGAAACGCAAGTCATACATCCTTCTGGACTTTCCCTTTACACTCAGGCCCTCAACTTTTTCAATGATATAATTCAGATCATGTGATATGTTCTTGGGTGATTTGTTTTCCATATGCCATAGATATTTCTCTGTGTCAGCAGAGAGAGCTAATTCATTTCCCCCCATGGGAAAGGGCATCGCTTTCCCTTGTGTAGATGTACTGTGATTCCTTTAACCGTTTCTGTTTCATGGGCTTTGTCTTCCTATTACAAAACAAAAGTAAAACTGGGACACTTGTCTGGCTCTCTTAGCCTGAAGAGCCAGAAGTTACTGTAGAAAAAAATCCCGCAAGTGGAGTTGCTGGGTCAAAATGGAATTGGATGTTAAATGTAGATAGGCACTGCCATATTATCCTTCAAGGACCATATGCCAAGGAACGTATCACTAGTCGCTAGCCACGCCAGCGCCATCTCCCCACGCCTTTGCCAAGACTGGACATTTTAATTCTTTTGTTTGCCAACATAGTAAGCAAAACGTGGTACTTCAGAGTTTTGTTGTTGTTATTGTTGTTAAGTTCTCTATTACTCATGGAGCTGGTTGACTTTTCACGTTTACGGGCTATTGATATTTCTTCTTTGGTGAACTGCCTACGTATATTTCCTGATTAATTTTACTTGCTCATTTTTCTTTTGATTTGAAGCACTCTGTGTATTACAGGAATCATATTATCATTGGTGGTTTGTCTTTCCATTTAAAAAAATGACTTTCCCCTACAGAAGTTGAAAATTTAATGAAATAAAATCCGTGCTGTTTCTCTTCTATGGCTTGTGGGGTTTTGGGTTTGCTTAGAAAATTCTTCTCCCAAAATAAATACTATTCTCTGTTATTTCCTTGTAATAGTTCTTGGGGTTATTTTTCACCTAAACATTCACACTTTAATACATGTGGAAGCAACATTTGTAAATGGTAAAAGATTTCGCTAGTGAATTGCTTTTACGTGGATGACCAAGTGTTACCACACAGTTAGATGTCTATCCTTCATCACTGATTTAAAATATCACATTTATCAAACACAATATGCCTCCGATGCAATCCTACAGAGATAAGGAATGGGTGGTAGACGCTGGAGTGGGGCTTCGAGGAACTGGAATTGTTTCTGCTACTCAGAATGGGAGCATACATAGAAGCTGAGCCATGCAGTTGCTCTCGCACACCTGAGATCACACCTTCCACAGGCAGAATACAAGGGCAGGGGTGCTGGGGTCCTAAAGCCAAAGTGAAAGGACCACGCGGCATTTATCTGAAGGAATGTTCCCTGGATTATGGTTGTTCCAAGGCTGATCCACACACAGTGGAAAAACTAGACACGATGTTTCAGAGAAAAGAGCTTAAGGGTAGGTCCTCCTGTTAAAGCCAGCTACAATTAAGTCAAGAGAGGGGTAGGGGGAGGGGCACGAAAGCAAAGAAATGCCACTTTTCTGAAATCTCCAAGAAGAATGTGGGTGTGGCAACTGGCACCTGTAGCTGATAGGGACCCATCAGATTCCAAGCCTCTGGCCTGTGAGTGATTGCAGCGCAGAGGGATCGGGAGCCTCCAGTAGCAGAGACCTGGGACTGCTCCAGACACAAAATGAGCCCAGAGCCCCCCACATGACTACAGGTAGGAAGCAGGCTGAGAAAGCTGCCAGCTCGTAAGGATGCCACGGTCTCTTTAGTACCCTATTCTCCAAAGAGGAGCCAAGGCCAGGAGAGTAGGAGATGATGAACCCCTGCCCGGCTGGGAAACTGAATGACCAAGGGTGATGGGACCTCACAGCCTCTGCCCAGTGAAATTTCAGGGGTTCTATGGCCGCTGATGGCCACCTGTCTCCTAGTTATTCCGTTCCTGTTCTACTAGTGCATGTTCTTGTGTGGGTGTGACTGTATGGTTTTGTGGTATCAGCTAACCTTTTATTTTATTTAGTCCATGTGTCTCTAGACTCAAAGACGCTGTATCTCTATCTTACAAAGAGACCACTGGGTATCACAGAGAAGCCCATGACTTTGAGGCTAATGAGACTTTACGATGTCTCCCACAGGGAGCAATTACCTTTGATATTTGTGTAGGAAAAAGACTGATTCAAATATTTGGTGACCAGAAGGGTAGACTGTAGTGGGCATTAAAACCATTCACTAATATTCACTTTTCTTGTGCTTCTGGGCACTCGGGAGAATTGCACCCCCTGGCCTCACTGAAGCTACATGTGGGTATGTAACTGGCTTTGACCAATGAACTATGATAAGTGGCAGATGCCATTTTAAGTGGATGTATTTAATTGCCAGTTCTCACCTCTCCAGTCCTTCTCTTCCTCTTGCCCCTAAGCCTTGTGACCTCCCGATGGCAGCTGCTCCATGAGCCTGGAGGAGAATGGCATGGAGCAAGCCCTGACTGCCCGTGCACCAGGAACAGGAAATAAACCTTTGTGGTTTGAGCTGCCAAGATTTGGGGGCTGTCTGCTACTGCATCTAACTTAAACTAACTGAAATATCTTCATTCACTCCCATGGACTCAACTATCTCTATATTGATGACTCTCAGATTTATAATTCTAATGCAGTCCTCAACCCTGAGCCAGACACTTGTTTTTTGGCTCTGCTTTTCTTAACCTATGAATATTCAAGTGCCCAAGACTCCATCTTGAGCTTCTTCTTCTTCCCTATCTACACTTTCCTCCTCTGCAATCTTATTCCATATCAGGCTTTAAATATTTAAGCACCAGTGTCTTCCAAATGTAAATCTCTAGTCCTGACTAATACCTCTCTAGTACACATTACTTAATTCCTGGATAGTTCCTGCATGACTCTGGACTCTTGAAACTGAATTTAAGCATTGTCTCTGTCTCCTGAATTTCACTATTGAATCTACTATTACCTAATATAATAAAAACTCCTTGAAAACATCAACACACACACACACACACACACACACTTTGTGAAAAAATATTTACATTTTTCCCACTTAAGTAGTAAGAATGGAGCAAATTTCATAATTTAAAAAAATCCCTTGAACAGTGTAGCTAAGAAAGGAAGGAAGGAGAAAAGGAAAGGGCAATATAAGCTTGATCACATCAAACAGAAAATGTAAATACTACGAACAGAACGTTATTGTGCCCCATCAGCAAGCTATCTTCAATAAATCATTTTGCGAAGCAAGAATCAGAACCTAAACTAGCCCCTTTCCCAAGACATGTATTCCTTAAGAAATATGCCCTTGAGAACACCGCTCTCATAGGACACTTAAGTCATCAGTAACTTCACATTAGCTCCAATGGCTGCAATGATTCACTGCACCCACCAGCCAAGAGTACATTCTAGAGGAGTTTTAAATGTTAGAAGTGACAATGGCATTGCCACAGTTCTTTTCATCAACAGTGTTCAATGGGAAGATTGTTCCTCCATGGATCAATTTCTAGGAAAAGTCACCTGAATTAGAGATGGAAAACAGCAAAAACAGTAACAGAAAAACACACGTGGCCTGCCTCACTATGTCATGTTACGATACATGGAAAAGTCTGAAATCTTCATTTACATCTTCCTATTTTGACTCCTCATCAGGGAGGTGAGGCTGAGTGAGAGGGAGTCAGGAGGCTGTGGCCAGGGCCATGGGCCATGCAGGAGCAGGTGCTAGGTCCAAGCGCTCACTCTCCCCTAAGAGACTCTCTCTCCTACCTGGTCGCAAATCCATTACCCCATAATGTCCAGCACAAGAACCTGGCCATGCATCCCTTCTCAGTCTGGCATCCCATACTCTGGGTGGTTCATCTCTCAATCTCACCTCACATCCCCACCTTTCCCAACCTTTCCACAGCAGAACTTGTGCTGATTTGTAAGGCTGCCTCTATTTTGTACAAGATCCTACATAGTCCAAGGCCTGTTCTAAGCTTTCCAGTTTTTTCCACAGTACCAGCCCATGCTGGAATACTACATATTTTAGTTACTGTTCATTTAAAATATTGATCTCTCCATCCGTCCTATTTTTTTTCCCTACTGTTGTCTCAACTACTTAGACCTTTACTATTCAATGAGTATTTTAGAATTAATTTGTTAAATTTGACAAAAATCCATGTTGAAATGTTGAGGGTTTGGACTGTATTTAGAGACTGATTCGTGAGGAACAGTGACCCCAACACACTGAGTCTTTTGATCTAGAATGAGATTCCAATTAATATCTCTCATCATTCTTCAACCTGGTGCCATCTGGCCTCAGCTTTGGCCTTTCCTCCAAGACTATTCTTGCTAAGATCCACAGGATGGCCCTGTTTCCAATCCTGTGGGTGTTTCATTCCCTGTTTTATTAGATCTACATGCAGGGTTTGTTGCCTTTGATGACTTCTTCCTTGAACATTCTCCTCTGTTGCTGCTGTAACACCTGGCTCTCCAACTACTTCTAACAACTAACACCTGGCTCTCCAACTACTTCTCAGCTGCCCCTTCTGACTCTTCTTGGCCGGCCCTTCTGTGGCTATCTGACATGTAAATGACTCCCCAGGGCTCCACTCTAAGCTCCTTTATGCTCACTTATGCTTTCTCCATAGATGAATCTGTCAGTAGCCATGTCTTTAAATATCACTCAAACCCCAACACTTTCCAGGATTATATTTCAAGCCCCAAATGCTCTTCTGATCTTTACCTTGGTCTTGTACATCTGACTACCTAGTCTTCACTTGGATACCTCACAGTTATTGCAAACATAATGAGGCAAAAAGCACATCTGGCTGTCCTCTTTGAATTGGCCTATCCTCCAATTTTCCTGCACTTAGTAAAGGGTTCTTCCATCTACTCAGTTGATCACACCAGTATCCCGGGAGCCATTCATAATCTGCCTTCTCCCTTCATGACGCATCAGTAATTTCATGGCGCATTAGTAATTTCATGGCGGGATTTCTGCCTTCAAAATGGCATTGACGCTACTGGATTCTCCCTATCTTCACTTCTACCATCTGCCCCAAGTGCCCAGCATAGAGCAGCTGAGATGGCCCCTCATTCCTCCTCTCTGTCTCCGCCCCTAACCATTTTCTGTTTAGCAATCTGAATGACCTTTTCAATGGGTTCATACTTTTCCTTCACCTTAATTCTACAGTGGCCTCCCATGAGAGAGAGAATGAAACAGAAGCCCCTTTTTGTGACCTGGGCAGCCCCTGCCTAACTCTCCACCTCCCTACGCATGACCTCCCTTTATTCCTCACTCTCTAGCTGCGTGCTCTCTCTTCCCTCAGCACTCTCAGGATCCTCCTCCTTTGCCCAGAATCTTTCCTGTAAGGACTCACACATATCCTTCAGATCTCAGATGCTATGGCACCTGCTCAAAGGCTTTCTTTGGTTAAATTATCTCAACCAAATCCCACCTTTATTTTCTCATGAACTCACTTTTTTCCTTTACTGTGATTCACATTCATTGCAATTACGTGCATGTGTGTGTTACTAGCTTATCTTTGATCATACTGTGAGGGCCAGGTAGGGATGGGCTATGTCTGTTATTCTCCTCTGCACATCCAGCAGCTGGCCTAACGCCCAGTGCAGAGATGCCTCAAGAGCACCAGCTAAAAACAGATGTATGTACGGCAGTCCTGTCTTACCTGTGGTTTTGCTTAACCATGGTCAACCATGGTCCAAAAATAGGTGAGTACAATAAAATATTTTGAGACAGCGATAGAAACCATATTCATATAACTTTTATTATAGTATGTTGTAATAATTAAATTATTGTTGTTAATCTCTTCCTGTGCCTAATTGATAATTAAACTTTATCATAGGTAGGTATGTTGGAAAAAATGTTAGTATATATAGGATTTGGTGCTATCCACAATTTCAGGTATCCACCGGGGTTTTGGAATGTATTCTCCATGTATGGGGGGTTAAGGGGTTACTGTGTCTGTTTACTGAAGAAATAAATAACTAAACTTCATAACCATGGTACCCCATAGATAAGCAAAACACGCATGGGCTGTTAGTTCTGGTTTGTATCATAATTCTGGCACTGGCTGTCGTGAGAAAGAAGAAGTAACAGCATGGTGACTTCAATGCCTAGCATACGGCAGGCAATGGGTTATGGACACAAACAGTCACATTAATGTAGAAGCTTGCATTTAGAGTAGGAAAGAACACGGCTACTGAGTGTGGCCCTTCTTTGGTTTTTCCTTTTAAAGTTAAAACTGGTACTTAGATCTGATATCTAGTTTACCTTCAAGGACATTCTATGTGGTACCTGGGAAATAATGTAGCTAAAACTGGGTATTAATGTCATTTTTCACTTTTAGTTTTAACCCTCTGCTTTCTGCATCCTTAATCTCATCTCACCTACATGCACTCCCTGAGGTCAATGCACCTTTTCATAAGCATACCTCACACTCTCCCTGGAGGGCAAGGCTCCTCCAAACCATGCGTGCAGCTGTAGCCTCCTGCTCATTGTCAGATTTCTCAATCTTCTCAACCTTCTCATTTCTGCTCTATCAGTTCCTTCTCTCTACATGCTCCCCAGCCCTCTGCCATTTGTCCTCCACCCTTATTCCTCCCAGTGGGTCTCATGTGTGCTTTATTTTTCCTTCTCTCTCCTATGATACTAATGATTCCTGCTATTAACTGAATGTCAGTGTCCCCAGCAAATTCGTATGTTGAAACCCTAGGCCCCCAGGGTAATGGTATTAGGAGGTGGGGCCTTTGCAGGTGATTAGGTCATGAGGGTACAGCCTCATGAATGGGATTAGTGCCCTTTTAAGAAGGGATCTTGCTTCCTCTCTTTCTGCCATGTGAGGACACAGCAAGAAGATGGTTGTCAGCAAACCAGGAAGAGAGCCCTCACCAGAACCAACCATGTTGACACTCTCTTCCTGCACTTCCCAGCCTCCAGAACTGTGAGAAATAAATGTCTGTTGTTTAAGCTACCCAGGCCACAGTATTCTGTGATAGCAGCCCACGATGCCTGAGAGAAATCCCCTACACTTAAAAGTTCTTACCTTCCATTATGCTATTTTACTTTTTTCCCCTTTTCCATAACCACCTTTAATGCTGGGTCTCTCCCCTTTCTAACAGTCTTGTTCTGGATCTCTGACACGCCTTGCTTGAGAGAGTTCATCCATCCCTGTCAAAGGCATCAAATTCCTCCTATGTGTTTGGCTCTGAAATGTCAACCTTCCAGCCAGCCTCTCAATTCAAACTGAGTTCATTCTCCAGTTGCCTGCTGCAGAATTTTATCTCCTGGAGAATACACTGAAGTGACCACACCAGATGATACAGGGTCAGATTCAGTTGCTGCCAAGGTGTAGTAAGAATGGCATTGGGTGGAGATGACCTGGGTTAAATCTCAATGCTACTATTTCTCAACTGTGTGACCTTGGGCAAAATACTCAGGCTTTCAACAACTTCTTGTTCTCATCTCCAACATGGGGGTGGTCGCAGGATTGCCCTCATCCCCCAGAGCACTGAGCCCATGGCCAGTACAGGTCTACAGGAGGTCAGTGATGGACATGATGGAGGCATGAAGGACCATTGCTAGTTCAAGCTCAGGTACAGCATGCTTTCTCCCTGGAGAAGAGTTTAGTAGCACCTTGGTCAAGTTGCTGAAGTGTCAAAGGAAAAAATACAAAAGATAAGCACAAAATATCCTTAGGACTTAATCCAAGGTCCTCTCTTCTCCCTAATAGTTAAAATGATCTCTTGGGTCTCAGGGGATGTGCCGCACCAGGCCCCTGGGATGATGCATTTGTGGCATGACCTGTTTTAACTACTATTTCACATTTC
Source organism: Cacajao melanocephalus (assembly GCA_963573385.1). NCBI lineage: Eukaryota > Metazoa > Chordata > Mammalia > Primates > Pitheciidae > Cacajao > Cacajao melanocephalus. The sequence goes on from CAUYLG010042952.1 coordinate 24,802, forward strand.
AGTCAAATGCTGCTGAATCATGTACATTTTCTCCTTCTCTAAAGGGTGATCTCTTTTGACATCCCTACAGCATTTTACACATTCAGGAATTGGGGGTATTTTCTGCTTTTGCATTCTAAAAGAGTAAGATAAGAACACAGATGTTGGCCGGGCGCAGTGGCTCACGCCTGTAATCCCAACACTTTGGGAGGCTGAGGTGGGCGGATCACAAGGTCAAGAGATCGAGACCATCCTGGCAAACATGGTGAAACCCCATCTCTACCAAAAATACAAAAAAATTAGCCAGGCGTGGTGGCACGTGCCTGTGGTCCCAGCTACTCGGGAGGCTGAGGCGGAAGAATCGCTTGAACCCAGGAGACAGAGGTTGCAGTGAGCCAAGATTACGCTACTGCTCTCCAGCCTGGTGACAGAGCAAGACTCTGTCTCAAAACAAAACAAAAACACAGATGTTTATAGTAGCTTTATTCATAATTACCCAAACTCAGAAGCAACCAAGATGTCCCTCATAGGTGAATGGATACGTAAACTGTAGTACATATAGACAATATAATATTATTTGGTCCTTAAAAGAAATGGGCTATAAGGCCATGGAGAAAAGTTAAGTGCATGTTACTAAGTGGAAGAAGCCAATCTGCAAAGGCTGCATACTGTATGACTGACATGCTGGAAAGGGCAAATCCACAGGCACAGGAAAAAGATCAGTGGTTACCATGGGCTAGAGGGAGGAAAGGATGAACGGGTGGAGCACAGAGGATTTTAGAGCAGCGAAACTACTCTGTTATGACACCATAATGGTAGACACATGTCATTATACATTTGTCTAAACCCATGGAGCATACAACAGCAAGAGTGAATCCAGATGTAAACCATGGACGCTGGGCGATAGTGATGTCTCAATGTAGGTTCATCAGTTGTAACAACTGGACCACTCTGGTGGGGAAGGCTGAGACAAGGGAGGAGTCTATAGATGTGTGGGGTTGGGGGTGAATGGGGACTCTTTACACCTTCCTCTCAGTTTTGCTGTGAACCTAAAACTGCACTAAAAATAGAGCATATTCAAAAAAGAGTAAGACAGGAAATTATTCTCAATGAAAAAATAAGTATATTATCACATAAACAGATATTTCCCTTTCAGTAACACTTCTTGAACCTACTCTAGTCCTTTGGGAAGAAGAATGCCAACCAGGAGGAGGGGGATACAGATCCTGAGAGTTAAAGGCGGGCCAAGCTCTTTCCTCTGTCTTCCCTGGAATTTCTACTTTGATATTAAAATCATGTCTAAAAACAGACTAATTATCCCCTCAGTCTCTCCCACACTTCATGGCCTTTTCCTACAACTATTTTTCTTTACTTAGTCATGCAAACAGAACACCTGGAGTCAATGGAACTCATTAAGCAGCAGAAATCATGTAGATGCATTCTACCGTCATAGAGAAGTTATTTCTGACTGGTACACATGCGCAGAGCTGGTGTCTCCTCTGCTCCTGGATCTGCCACCAACAACTGTCAAAAAAATGAAGCTCTGAGAGATGCCTGATCTGGCCCAAGGGGAAGCTGGGGTTAAAAGACTACACGTGGCCTCCTAAGGTACTTGTGATTTGACTGTGCCATGCTTCATATTTATATCAAGGAGAGGATACTTTTAGTTGCACAACTGCAGCTGAACAGGCTATTGAAATGTACAATTCATGTTAGAAAGCTGTTCATAACATATGGCTAAAACAACTAAAAAGTTGGTTCTTGGAGAAGTCCACTCCAGTCACTCAGAAATGCCACAGTGTAGATTTCAACTGGAGCATAAGAAACAAGCATGCACTTTCCAAGTTTCCTATGCACAGGTGGCTCTATCAGTTGCATCACACTCCATAAAATATTGTATTAATGAAGCCAGATTCACGCTGCGGAAAGAATAACTCTGAGTGGAAAGAAGAACAAAGAAGACAAAGAGTGACAAATAATTCTTCCGACCTCCAAGTCCTTTTCCCAGTGCTTCTTCGCACAAAATACTTGCTTAGCTTGATTGGTTTCTGTGTTACTCCCCACTTTCCTAGTGGTGCATTCCTTTGGAAATCAGTCTCCATGTTTTGTTAGGGTTGCAATAAATCTCACCCAAACCACAATCTTGATGTCCTCCCCTCAACCACTGGCTCAATCTCTAACTGTTCTTCCACGCAGCAGACAAAAACATAAAAAATGAAACTCAGCCAGTCTCCTGAAAAAAGCTCTTCAACAGCATCTTAGCTTGCCACAGTGGGCTCTGGAGCCCGAGTTTCAGTCCTGACTCATGATCCTGGGGCTGTGCAAATCTGGCCAAGTTGGTGATGTATCTGCTCTCCAATTTCCTTACATCTTAACTCAGTGGATTGCTGTGAGGGAGAACTGAGACAAACACAAAGGGCTGAGAACAGAGCCCAGCTCAGAGCAAGCCTAACCAGATGACATTGACATCTGTCACCATTACCTTCCATGAGTCTGGTCAACTCTGGCTCTTTCTAACCCTCCACCAACACCGACTCCTCTACCAGACTCACCATGGGGCCCACTCACTCTCTGGGCAACTGCAGGATTTGTAAATGAGCTGTTTCTTCTGCTGGCTGTTCCTTCCACCCTCTACCTCCTTTACCCTAACTTTCACATCCTGCTGCTCAGCTTGGCTAATTCCTATTGGTCCTTCAGAATTCAACTTAAACAACTTTTCCTCCAGGAAGCCCTCCAGGATGTCTAGACCAGGTCAGCCCTCTGGCTCTCTATCCTGAGCGTGTCCTTGGCTCCATTAGGACACGCTCAAGGCCATAATACCCCACAAATATCTACTGAATAAATGAAGTCATGGCTGGAACTGTCACCATGGAAGTCAGCTATAGATAGAATGCTGTCTGAGTGCTCTCAAATGGCAAGTTTGGCAGAAAAAAAATTCAAGACTCAAGTTTAAGCCATATAATGAGGAAATAAAATCAGAAGTCAAGAGAAAGAGGAGACACAACCAGCCATCTAAAACAAGAGTGTTCAGAGGATATCTGAAAGCTACAGGTATGGAGACAGGGCAAGCTAGAGAAGCTGATCATGTTTTGGCAGGGTCAGGTGAAACACATTAATATAAAAATATCAGTATTTTCAAAACTAAGCCAAAGCTGGAATGCACTATTGATCAGAGTTCTAATACTGCATTTTGGGGAACTGGATACAATTATTTTGAAGTATGAACAAAAGAACTGATAAGAATAGTAGTAATACACAGGAATGTACTCTATTCACAAATGTCATGAAAAGAATAAAATACAGAGGAATATAGCTAACCAGGGAGGTTAAAAATCTCTACAAGGAAAAATACAAAACACTGCTCAAATAAATCAGAGGTGACACAAACAAATGGAAAAACATTTCATGCTCATGAATAGGAAGAATCAATATGGTTAAAATGGCCATACTGCCCAAAGTGATTTATAGAATCAATGTTATTACTATTAATGTGCCACTGAGATTCTTAGAACTAGAAAAAACTATTTTAAATTTCATATGGAACCTAATGGAATAAATAGCCAAGCAATAAGCAAAAAAAAAAAACAAAGCTGGAGGCATCTTGCTACCCAACTTCAAACTATATTACAGGGCTATAGTAACCAAAACAGCATGGTACTGTTACAAAAACAGATACATAGACCAATGGTACACAATAGAGAACTCAGAAATAAGACAGTGCGCCTACAACCATCTGATCTTTCACAAACTTGACAAAAACAAGGAATGGGGAAAAGACTCTCTATTCAATAAGTGGTGCTGGGAAAACTGGCTAGCCATGTACAGAAGATTGAAACTGAACCCCTTCCTTATACAAAAATCAACTCAAGATGGATTAAAGACTTAAATGTAAAACCAAAACTATAAAAGCTCTGGAAGACAACCTCAGCAATACCATCCTGGACATAGGTACAGGCAGAGATTTCGTGATGAATATGTAAAAAACAATTGCAACAAAAGCAAAAATTGACAAATGGGATCTAATTAAAGTAAAGAGCTTCTGCCCAGCACACACACACACACAAACTCTACCAACACAGTAAATAGAAAACCTACAGAATGGGAGAAAATTTTGATGAACTATGCATCCAACAAAGGTGTTACATCCAGCATCTATAAGGAACTTAAACAAATTCACAAGAAAAAAACAAATAACTCCATTAAAAAGTGGGCAAAAGACACTTTTTCAAAAGAAGACATACATGCAGCCAACAATCATATGAATCAAAGCTCAATATCACTAATCATTAAAGAAATTCAAATCGAAACCACAATGAGATATCATCTCACACCAGACAGAAAGGCTTTTATTAAAAAGTCAAAAAATGGCCAGGCACGGTGGCTTATGTCTGTAATCCCAGCACTCTGGGAGGCCAAGGTGTGTGGATTACCTGAGGTCAGGAATTCAAGATCAGCCTGGCCAACACGGGGAAACACTGTCTCTACTAAAAATACAAAAAAATTAGCTGGGTGTGGTGGCACGCGCCCAGCTACTTGGGAGGCTGAGGCAGGAGACTTGCTAGATCCTGAGAGGCAGAGGTTGCAGCGAGCTGAGATTGTGCCACTGCACTCCAGCCTGGGCAACAGAGTAAAACTTTGTCTCGAAAAAACAAAAAAGTCAAAAAATAACAGATGCTGGCAAGGTTGTGGAGAAAAAGGAACATTTATACATTGTTGGTGGGAGTGTGAATGAGTTCAACCATTGTGGAAGACAGTGTGGTGATTTCTCAAAGACCTAAAGATAGAAATATCATTCAACCCAGCAATCCCATTACTGGGTATATACCCAAAGGAATATAAATCATTCTATTATAGAGACACATGCTCATTTATATTAATTACTGCACTATTTACAATAGCAAAGACATGGAATCAACCTAAATGTCCATCAGTGATAGGCTGGATAAAGAAAATGTGGCACATAAATACCATGGAATACTATGCAGCCATAAAAAAGAACAAGATCATGCCCTTTGCAGGGACTCAGATGGAGCTGGAGGTCATTATCTTTAACTAGCTAACATAGGAAAAGAAAACCAAATACCACATGTTCTCACTTACAAGTGGAATCTAAATGATGAGAACAGATGGATACATAGAGGGGAACAATGCACACTGGAGCCTACTGGAGGGCGGAGGGTGGGAGGAGGGAGAGGATCAGGAAAAGTAACTAATGGGTACTAGGCTTAATGCCTGGGATATCATCTGTACAACAAACCCCCATGACACAAGTTTACTTTTGCAACAAACCTGCACATGTACCCCTGAACTTAAAAGTTATAAAAAAAAAGATTGGTAGTAATAATGAACAAAGCAGTGAACACATTTACACCTGTAGTGGTACTAGCAATGGGTGACGATACCTTCCCCCCAAAAAAAAGATTAGCCACAGCTTGATAATTACAGAAGCTGGGTGACGGATACATGGGACTCAGCATAGTACTCTGTATACATTTATAGATGTTTAATATTTTCCATAGTTGAATGTTTACAGATGCAAGTACAATAAATTTACCAGAAAACAAAAAGGAAGCACTGTCTTAAGCTCCTGAGATACATTAACACACATCCAAACTCAAACAAGAAAACTGTAGAAAAGAATGGCAGGGAGGGAGCGTATGCTTCACTCTGAGCTGTGCTGGTCAATGCACTATGAGACCAAAGAATGTTCCAGGTGGCAATTCCGTCCCCAGGGAAGAGTAGTTCACTTAAAAAACAGAGCTGGCAGAAAACAAATTTACATCCCGTACCCCCAACACTAATAAGTTTTAGATATATTTAAAATATAAATGTAAAATAAAATAACTGTAAAAATATTAAAAGAAAATATATTCAAATATTTGTACGACTTTGGCATGAAGACCTTCTTAAGTAAAGTAGGATAGGTAGAAATCATAAATAAAAATAATAGAAATATTTAACCAGATAATGTTTCTTAATATGGCAAAACAAATAATATAAAAAGACACTAATATACTTAGAAAAATCATTGAAATGCATACACAGGCAAAGCACTAATAGCCCTCTAAACAAGGAACTGCTATACGCTGTTCAAATAAAGACAAACAACCCCACAGAAACTCCAGCAAAAGACACGAACAAGCAGTTTATGGAAAACGAAATCAAGATGCCAGTAACGCATCAAAAAGGTAGTCATGAAAAAGCGAAGCAAACTGCCAATGCAATATTATTTTCACACAAATTGGAAAAACCCTGGGATGACATCTGGGGTCGGAGGAGTTTAGTGAACACTGTATGCACTTGCATTTTGGGGAAAGATGTGAACTTCTACGTGCTTTTTGGAAAGTAATCTGGAAACCATGATTCAAGTTCAACACCTAAGAACTTGTTGACTCGGTGGTCCCGTTTTTGGAAATATATCTTACAGAAATAAGAGCAGGAGCATATTAGAAAGTGTTCAATGACATAAAGAATTTTTGAAATGGCAGAAACTGGAGAAAATCAGCATGCTTCTCAACAGGAAATAAGTGGATAAACTGAATGTGTTCATACAGGATTATTACACAGCATTCGAGAAAGAAATTTGACTCGATTTGCTGATCTGGAAGGACGTCTATGCTGTACACTTGCCTGAGGAAGGGAAGCTTCAGAATCACATGTATTGTAGGGAATCATGGACAGCTGGTTGTAAAAAAGTATGTATTTATAAAAGTACATATTAATGTTCATAAATGTACAGGTGTACCTGGTAGTTTGTACACAATATCTGTTAGTTCAAGGAAGTATAAATTGGGTGGTATTATTAATATTTTAAAACTTTTCATTGTTTCACTGGCTGTAAAAATGTCATTATTTTTGTGATAAAATTAATTGAGAGTATTTTTGTAAAAGGCAACAGTTTGCCAGAGAAAACAAGGGAGATAATTTCAAATAGAGAATAATTAGTTAAATAGGAGCCAACAAAGACTGAGAAGAACATGGGCATGGAGGGAATGGGGAGAGAGGGAGGAGGGAGAACAGCCGGGGGCCTGGAAACAATGATGAGGATTCCACGGGGCCAGATGAGAACCTCTGTGGAGCCCTTACCTTCCAGCTCTGTAACTGGCATCCTAAGTATAAAGAGGAGAGGTGAAGAATATGGCTGAGGATGGTGACCTGAGCATGCATTAAGTCAGAACGGAAGAGATGAAGGAACTCCAGGCACCACCATCAGTGCTGAATCTACAAAAGAGGTCCAGGGAGGGAGAGCAGCTGCCTGCATCCTCCTTGGAGCAATCCCATAGAGTTTCCAAGGGTCCCAGAGGCATTTTGATAGAGCTTGATAGTTATCCCTAATTTGACAACCCAGGAGGATCATCTGCTATGACAGCTTTCTGTGGAGGAAAAGACCAGCTCCTCTGCTACCCCAGCGATCATGCACACGCTGTACATGCACACGCTGCCCCTCTGCAGTTCTCTCTGCAAGTATAGCCTTTTGACTCCTGAAATCCAGCCTTACGATCATGGTGGCCCCAAAATGATTATGTTTGCCAGGATAGTACACAAAGGTGCACTGCTGATCTGACAGCCTGGATGCCGAAAAACTTAGAAGCAGCCTCCTGATTTTAAGACAACCGAAGTTCTTCTTCAGCGAATGATTTTAAACTTTCATTTACACCTACTAAGTATCCTTAAAGCAAGGTATTCCCACACCATGCCAGGACTCCTGTAAATGCCACATGGCATCAGATCAGACACCTAGTGCAGAGGTCTCTGAGGATGCTGGGCCTGCTGGGGAAGGGGCTGTCCACTCGCTGGGGGCTTTGGAAAGGCCACTGTCTTATGAAAGCACACATTTCTGGGGAGCAGCCCAGACCTGTCACAGAGAAATTTCTGGGCGTGGGTCTGGGACTGATATACAAGTCCCCCAGGTATTTTTATGCTACTCATTTTGGATCAAATGGCTTTGGAAACCACTTAGAACTCTCTTAGTACTGAGTACTAAGAGCCAGTTTAGGGACCAAACAAATGCCCGTGGATTGGCTTTCTATAATGAATGCAATTTGAGGTTCTATGTCTGTTAGTCACATGATGTCATCCAGTCTAATGCTAAAAGCATTGGATTCAGTATATCAAAAATAACTGGATATTTACTCTTGGCTGTACCCTTTCTCAAAAAAATTAATGAAATAAAATAAAATGAAATCGTATCTTAAAAGTAGTTGCAGGTCATTGCAAAATCCAGGAGGAAAATAACAGTTTGGCTAACTTTAGACTTCATTAGATAAATATACACATTGCTATTTCTATGGTAATGTTAACATAACAGACATAAGAGACATATAACTTTCAAACAACTACTAAGGTTAAAATGCAATGCTCATATTTGCTCACTGCGTCTTTTTTTTTTTTTTTTTTTTTTTTTTTTGAGACAAAGTCTTGCTCTGTCACCCAGGCTGGAGTGCAGTGGCACCATCTCAGCTTACTGCAACCGCCACCTCCCAGAATCAAGGGATTCTTGTACCTCAGCCACCAGAGTAGCTGGGATTACAGGCATGTAGTAGAGATGGGGTTTTGTCATGTTGGCCAGGCTGGTCTTGAACTCCTGTCCTCAAGTGATCCACCCACCTCAGCCTCCCAAAGTGCTGGGAGTACAGGCTGGGCCACCGCCCCTGGCCTCACCATATCTTTTGAAGGCCTACTCCAGGTCAGGCCCCTCTGAGGCACTGCAATGTATCAGTGAACAGAAGAGGCAGAAATCCCTTGTGGGGCTTCTTCTCTAACAGGGGTAGACCCAGCTGTGAATGATGCCATACTTGGTGCACCACACAGGATGTTACAGACTGCCACAGTGAAAAGAGAACAGAAAAGGGCAGGGGAGAGGAAGGCCAAGGGGAGTGTGAGGACATGATGAATGGGGTGGCCAGAGCAGGCCTCACTAAGAAGGTGATTCTGGAACAAGGATGTGGAGATGAGCTGCTGACTTGGGTGCCTGGCAGGGCAACAGCCCCAGAGGCTGGAAGAGCTTCAGGTGGGCAGGTGTGTCTGAGTGCCTGGAGCAGAGGTGGGGTCGCAGCTGAGACCTCTCGGGTTGCCAGAAGCCCCGTGAGACTCACAGCTTTCCCTCTGTGTGAAACCAGGAGTCGCTGCAGGTTTTGGAGCCCAGCTGCCTCATGCTAGAGCTCACATGTGATGGAGCTCACTCTGGCTGCTGCTCAGTGAGCAGATGGTGGGGGGAGGGTGGGAGGTGGGAGGAAGGAGAAAAGCAAGGAGGAGATGAGTCAGGAGGCCACTGCCTTCCTGGAGGAAAGAGGAGAATGGTCTGGCAAGGATGGCTGCCATGGGGGTGAGACGAAGTGGTGAATTCTCAATGTATTTTGAAAAATTAGTTTAAAAAAATAACCCAAAAGAAGGCAAGAAACGAGAGGGAGAAAAACAGAAGATGTGAAACAAATAGAAATACAAGAGGAGCCGGGTAGAGGTGAACCCAAAAGTGCCACTAATTAAATTAAATGTAAAGAGACCAGATGCTCCAGTTAAAAGCAATAAATTGGCAGACTGAACGCAAGATTCAACTATACACTGTTTATAGAAGACATCTAAAGCATACACAGAAAGGACAAAATTAAAAGGATGGGTAAGAAATACATCATGTGAATTGTAACCAACAGAAAACTGGTGTAGCTACATTAATATCAGACAGAGTAGACTTTTAGGTAAAAAGCATTTGCCAGTGATACAGAGAATTACTTCAGAATGACAAAATAAAAGTAGGACATAGATGTGAATATACTATTAACAAAATGTACCTATGGGTCATATAGAATTATATTCTCAAGAGTTGCAGAATATAAAATGCTCTTAGTACAAATGGAACATTTACAAAACATTTATCATACTCTGGGCCATGAAATGCGTCGTAAAAAATTTCAAAGGAAGAGATCATACAGACCACATTTTCTGACCATACTACAATTAACTTAAAAAGATAACTGGCAAATCTCCATATGGTTAGGAGATTTAACACATACTTCTAAATAACCCAGAGGATTTGCTTCAAAATAATATAGGTGGTTGTGGTGGAAACAAAGGTATAGAAAAAATAAAATTAGCCACAACATCGTAACTGTAAAAGTTCAGTGATGAATACATGCATATTCACTTTATTGTTCCATACACACATAGATATTTAATATTTTCAAGAGCTGAATGTTAAAAATGTAAGCAAAATTAATAAAATCTGCAGAAATAAAATAACCCAACAATGAAAGAAGAATCACAACTGAAATAATAAAATTTTTTGAACTAAATCATAAAATATTTTATAAAAACTTGGTAAGAGACACTAACAGCAATAGATAAAGTTTTATTGATTTAGATGTATATACAAGAAAATAAAAAATTCCAAAAATTTAGGAGCCAAATGACTATTTCAATAAGTTAGGAAAAAATAGCAACATAAACAAAAAAAATTAGAAGTAAGACAATGCTGAAGATCAGAATTTTTTTTAAAAACCCAGAAAACAAATATACAGTAGACAGAACCAAGAAAATCAGCCATTAGGCTTATGAAAATAATAATATTATTGAGAACCTCTAAAAATAATTCTATGCAAATAAGTTGGCAAACATGAACATAATGGACACAGTCCTAGAAAAATAAAACTTATCAAAGCTGATGAAAACATCAGAAAACTGGGATAGCCCTATAACCATTAAACAAGTTAAATCAACAGATACATATTTTGTTTTTCTATAAAAGGACCTCCAGGTGCAGATGGTTTCCTCAATAAATAAAGAAATAATTCAGTCTTACAATCTAATCCACAATAAAGAACAAGAGGGTACAATCCTCAACTCATGTTATGAGACTAGCACATAATCTTGGTATGGAAATGTGACAAGAAGTAGTAAAAGAAAAAGAAAAAAAAGATACATGGCAATCTCATCCATAAAGATTGATTATATAAATTTATTACATATCGTGGCAAACTTCTATTTATCACAGGAATGCGAGGATGGTTTAACACTACAAAATTTGCCACATCAATAGATTAAGGGAAAAAATAAAGCAAATAATTGTGTTTCAATACATGCATGTAGATAAAGCTTTTTAAAAACTGAATCACTGAGATTTATAAATCTTAAAAGCTAGAAACGGAAGAAAATTTCTTCTACCTGATATATGGCTCCTTAGAAATAATCTGGCACAAACATTATTCATATTTGTAACATGTAAAAAGCTTTTCCTACCACAGTAAAATAGAACTAAACCTAAACATATATGTAATTGAATTAAATGCTAATGGACAAACTGCAGAATATTATTTCCAAGTTGCATATGGAGCTTTTATTTCAATTAAGTCAGACATAGAAAAGCAAAACGCAACTATATTTTATTTACAGATAGTCACTTTAAATATAAAGACACAGGTAGCTTAAACAAAGAAGGGTAAAAATATACATACCATGCAAATCATGAGCATAAGAAAGTTGGAATGGAGTCATTACGACCAAACAAAAGAGACTTCAAGAAAAAAAGTATTATCAGAGATAAACATCTCATTATGATGAAAACATTAATTTATCAGGAAGACAATGATAAATGCATATAAATACACAACTTCAAAATATATAAAGCAAAATATGACAAGACTAAAAGGAAATACAGGCAAATCCAAAACCATTGTGGATGATTTTGATGTCTCTTTCTCAAGGAACTGCTAGAACAACTAGACAAAAAAAGATAGGGATATAGAAGACCTGAACACCACCAACAAATATAACTAATTGTCATTTACAGAATACTCTAACTCAAAACTACAAAATATACATTTTTTTTCAAGTGCAAAAAGAGCCTTCATATCTTGGTGAATAAGTGATGTGCTGATCCACCAAACATATCTCAACAAAATTTAAAATGCTGTGATAACACAGAATATGTCCTATAACAAAAATGAATTAATCTGGCAATCATGAAAAATGAGATATGTAAAAAAGTCCCAAATATTAGGTTACTAAATAACATACATGTAAGTAACTCATGAGTGAAAGGGAAATCACAAGAGAGGTTAGAAAATAATTCAAAAATTGAAGATAATAAAAACGTATAATTTTGGTAATGCAGCTGAACTGTGCTTTGAGTGAAAGTTATCGTTATTAAACACATAAACAAAGAATGGCTTAAAATTAGTGACCTAAGTTTTCATCTTAAGTATGTATGAAAGATAAGCAATCAAGATCAAAGTAAGTAGAAGGAAGGAAAAAAGAAAGGTGAAATCAGTGAAATAGAAAATAAAGAAACTCAACAGCCGGGCATGGTAGCTCACATCTGTAATCTCAGCACTTAGAGAGGCCAAGGCAGGTGCATTGCCTGAGGCCGGAAGGAAGGAAGGAAGGAAGGAAGGAAGGAAGGAAGGAAGGCAGGAAGGAAGGAAACTAGATAATAAGACAAAAAATTAAACAACCTAAAATTTGATTCATTGAAAGATTCATAAGACTGGTAAACAAACACCTAGCAAGACTGATGAAAGAGAGAAATAAGGAGGAAGTGAGGAGGGACAGAAAAAGGAAAAGCAGGAGCTCGCTTAAATCATCAGCATCACAATGAAGGAGGGAACAGAATCTCAGATTCTACACACATGAAAAGAGTAACAAAACGCTATGAAGAAATATGATCATAAATTAGACATTTAGATGAATTACACAAATTTCTTTTAAAACACAACTTAGTAAATGTGACATAAAAGGAAACAAAATCTGAACTGCCTATTTTATTCTGAATCTATATCTGCAATGAAAATTCTTACCTTAAAAAAGATATAGATGACTTCACTTGCGAATTCTATCAAATATTTAAGGAAGAAATAATAGCAATTTTATACAACTCTAAGAAGATAAGAGAAAGAAAAAATCATTTCCCAAGTTTGGCACAAGGCTAGCATACTTCTGACACTAAAAGAAGAATATGAAAAGAAAAGAACAGATCAATAACCAAAATGAACACTGCCATAATCACTCATATTGTATTAGCTGAATCCTGTAATATATGAAAAAGAATCAGGAACAAGTAGAGTGTATCCCAAGAATGTAAGATTGGGTAAATATTCAAAAACCAATAAAAATTATTTACCATATTAATTAAAAAAGAGTAAAACATTTGACTAAATTTAATACCTGTTAATTAAAAAAAATCCTGCAACTTTGAAATAAGAAAGAATTCCTCATGTGATATAGGACTTTTGTTTTCTTTTTAATTCTACCCTTAAATCTTACTTTATGATGAAATGTTGAATTATTTTCCCTTATGATTAAAACAAGTTAAGCATATTCAGTCTTAATACTTGTATGAAAAATTGTAGCCAGTGCAATAAGGTACAAAAGAGGGATAAAGGTTAAAAAGGATAAAGAAAAAGCAAATTCTAAAAGCTCTATAATTAATAAATGCATTTAGTAAGGCTACAAGTTACAAGGTTAATATGCAAAAAAATCAATTGTATTTTTATATACTAGCAGTGAAAAATTGGAAAATAAAATTAAAAGAAATCAATTTATAATGGCTTTGAAAAACATAAAATAATCCAGAATATGTTTAGCAAAGGTACCATGGCTTTCTACACTAAAACAAAAACTTCTGCTGAGAGACATTAAAGGACACCTTAAAAAATGGAAAAATATATTATGTTCAAAGATTCAAAACATCAAAATTATGGTCAGTTCTCCAAAAATTAATCTATAGATTCAATACAATTCTATTTCTAAAAATCCCAGTAAGTCTTTTTGTGGAAACTGACAAAATTATTCTAAATTGTAAATAAAAATACAATTGAATAGCCAAAATTATCTTAAAAAAAAAAACAAAGCTGGAAGTCTTACAGAACTTTAAGAATTACTATAAAGCTATGGTAATAAAGACAATATGATATGGGCATGAAGGCAAATATATAAATCAGTGGGACAAAGATGAAGATACAGCTTAATGGTACAAAATACAGGAGAGCTAGAAAGAAACCCACAACCACAGCAAAGAATTCAGAGGTGAAAGGAAGGCTTCAGTAGAGGGTGCTTCTTTTTTTATTTTTATTTATTTTTATATATTTTTTCTAGCTAGAATAACCACTCTAGAGAGCTTGTTGATATATCTGAGGGTGAGCTAGAATGCTATAGGATAGAACTTACAATGGGGCTTTTCCTGTCCATTAGTATCAAATAGGAGGCATCATGTAAGGAAAAACTAAAATGTGTATTTCTTCAACAAAAGAGGTGGTCCTCTAGCCAAATAAATTTTCAATTAAGAATGGAGTTTTCACTGAAATGCTTCTCAATCTACCTTTAAGCTTTGGCCCTGCCCATTTGCTTGTTTTCCACCCGGTGCCTAGGTCTGTAACAGACTGGCAGCCAGGCAGGCAGCAAGGCGAACAGGGGTGTGCAGTGGCCGGTGCTGCCTACCTGGTTCCCACTGGGAAGGTGTTATGGGCTCAAGCCCTTCTGCAGAGGCGTGTCACAGAGCAAGGGAGCACAGCTGAGGACTCCACCCTCACCTCCAGTGGAGACTCCACTGAGGATGAGGAGCCCAGCTCCTGCCCCTTGCCCTGTCTTGCCCCACTGGCCATGGAGTTAGCTGAGCCCAGGAACACTCCAGTGCCTGTGGGCACCTGATTTCAACCTCCACCACACCTCTGACCAAGGGCCTGTGGGTCCTTTGTTGCTTTTTCTTTCTAAACACAGAAAAACTCTTTTACAGTTTATCTTTCTTTTTATTTTGTAGTTTGAGTTTTACATTATCACCATTCATCATTATTTTATCTGTATCTTTACATTTTAAATTGGAACAGGGATTTCCATGGCAAACAATAATTGTGAGGATAATCCAGACCTTAAAGAAAACCTTGTTTCACCTCTCAAGGTACTTGTCAGGGCCCTGTAAAAGCCTATAAGACAGCCTTGCCACTGTGGTCCCAGAGAAGGCTGAACAGTAGTGCTGACACCCAAAGTCACTGTCCTCATGGTATAATTGATTATGCCCTTCAGTGCTCCATCTCCCAGAGCTAACATGGCTGGAATGACAGAGACAGGGCTGCCCTCTCATCCATTCACTAGGTCCTTTCTGAGGACAGGAATGCATAAAAACCCAGTGCACCCAACACACACACACACACACACAGACACACACACACACACACACACACACACACACACACTCGGTTTTTATTAACTTTGAAACAGTTCAAGTTAAATAAGAATCTGGGGATATCCTATGCAAGATAAATAAATTAGATAAGATCACCTTACAGTTTACCAGTATTTGTGATTTTGACAAAACTTCTGGCCTCACACAGCAGCTACTGCAGATCTAAGAACTATTCAGCATCCCTCTTGCTTCTAAGGAACAGTATGCACAAGAAAGCAGTAAAGATTGTATACTGGGTATGTGGGGCCACTGAAGTTGCTCCATGACATAGAGATGATGGCAGGAAACCGTCCTCTTCCTCAAAGCAAGAGATCTCTCCTTTCTCCACTGGAATGCCACTGGACTGAGCAGGGGTAGATGGCACAGGCACACGTCGCATGGAGGCTCTTTAACCTCCATAAAGAGGAGGTGCCTGTCCAGGTGAACCCAACTTCACTGTGCTGTCATATCCACGCCCATACCCCATATCCTGCTTTTCTCTAGGGCACAAGCAGATCTCATTAGTCCTGCACCTCCTGGTGCTGAACCTCCAGGGATCTTAAGTTGGAGTCCAGACAGCCAAGGATCTAGTTCTACACCCAAAGTTTGGGGAAGTTACTTCATCTCTTCTTTTATACAATGTGGATGGAAATGGCACCTTCCTCATAGGGTTACTGTAGAGGTGAAATTAAATAATATATGTAAACACATATAGGGTGCTTGGCACAGACAAAGGACGTGCTAGAGGTTAGATCTTACTGTATCACTCCTAGTACTACTGCTACTGCTACTACTCAAACACAATGATCAAGAGGACAACTGCAGTATTATTTCCAATAACCCCAGAAATACATAGATAAAAACATGAGATACAGACTAATCAATAAAGTAACGAGATTTGAGAGCCAGCCCCTGGGCATTACCAGCCAGTTGCAACATTTTCCCCTGGGCAACCTGGTACACTGTACCTTGTCCTAAGGATATTAATCTCTTTTCCAAGTCACAGACCCACAGTCACTAATAAAATATCAATTAAATTTCAAAGTGTACTTATAGGTCTCCTTCATCTGGACAAAGCATATTATATAATGAATTGGAATTTAATAAGGAAACCCTTTAAAATAATTCTGTAGAATTCTTTGGGCATTGTCAGTACCTTGAGTAAATAAATAGTCCACAAAAATAAATATGAGGGTGTAAAGAGGCTTCCACAGATGGGGCTGACCCACTGATGATCCTTAGAACAGAAGTGGCAAGAACTGTATCACCCACAACAATGGCCACCCACAGCCCTCACTTGAACAAGCACAACAATATTCAGCACTAAGTAGTTTGTCAAACTATTTTAAGGGAACCCACAAAAATAAATGTCTTGAATTTTTATTTCATATGAATCCTAAAATGTAGGCTTTTATTTACTTTTAATGTTGACAAATTATCAAAATGGACTGCGGGACCTTAAAGGTCTTGCAGTCAAAGTTCAAAACTACCTCAAGATAGCTACTTCCTCTTTAACAGATATAACACTGTAGAAATGGATAGTGTCATTTGGATAAAGGGAGATACCAACCTGTCTGTCATACAAAAAAAAAAAATCAAACATGCAAACAAGCAAAACAAGAAACAATAGTGCCTTCCTGCAAAGCATGTGGTCATCTCCCTCTGGACACACGGCCAAGGATGGTCCTGCTGTGTAAGTCAGGAGCCTCAGCTGGTCTCACTCTACTGAGTCTTCCTCCAATCTGGGCCTTTAACTCTAAAATTAGCAGGTACAATCTCACAGACTCTGCAGAAACCTCCCTTCCCTGATGCTCTTCCGACTGTATTTTATAAGCGTCCCGCATCAGTGCCAGAACTGTCTTCTCTCTGGCTATGGGAATGCTGCTCAAACCACGGAGCAGACATGGTCATTTATAAAGACTATGGCTGGCATTGGAATGTCACAAAACTAATGTTCTAAAAATATACAGCAATCAACAATTCACCCAAAGTCGGGGGGATTATTTTGCTTCAGCTTAACACTTTGGTGAGCTCCAGACCTGGAGCTAATGGCTTCTTTGACATCTCCAACTGGATGAATCACAACTTCTTCAAACTCACATGACTCCATCAGAAATCAAATCTCCACCCAACCCTCCATCCCATCCAGCATTTCCCATATAAAAAATTGTTTTTTTTTTAAAGTTGTGATTTAGCCTGGGCTTCAACCATAGTGATTTCGATATAATTTTGATTTTGATGTCTGGGATGTAATCAAGGCACTGAATTTTTTTTTTACCTGTCCCTCCCCAGGGTTGAGAATCACTGCTCTAGATATTTTAAATCCCTAATACTTTAATGGGTCTATACCTCCTCCCACAGGTTGTCAATCTTAAAGTGCTCTAAATTGCTATAACCTTTCACCCAGGGACACTGTGGTCCATATGAATGTACCATTGGGAGCCATGCAAAGCAGCAGCTCTGTATTTCCACGCCTTGAGCACTCCATGCTCTCTTGTAGCAGCTATCAGCTCTGTCTGTATATTAGAATTACTTGCGCATCTTTTAAAAGACACTAATGCTCAGAGATCCTGAACCAGTGGGCTTGAATCCCACTGATAAATTTTTTAAAAGTCCCAAGGTGACTATAATGTGCAGCCAGAGTCAAGTACCACTTATTTGACACCTACCCCAAAGAGAATTACTAATTTCTGCAAAGTATCCAATGGCCGTGTGTGCCTGAGTCTGCCCTTCTCAGGGCCTACATTCTGCTGATCCTGTCACTTCTCATACTTTTCCTTCTTCTGAGTCCTGCTGCTCTAACTGCCTTGCATAATAGACTGTGGCTTACTGCAGAGCCATGCTTTCTTTCTTTCTTTTTTTTTTTTTTTTTTTTGGGACGGAGTCTTGGTCTGTTGTCCAGGATGGAGTGCAGTGGCATGATCTCAGTTTACTGCAAACTTCACCTCCTGGGTTCAAGTGATTCTCCAGCCTCAGCCTCCCATGTAGCTGGGATTACAGGCATGCGCCACCAAGCCTGGCTAATTTTTGTATTTTTAGTAGAGACGGGGGTTTCACCATGTTGTCCAGGCTGGTCTCAAATTCCTGACCTGAAGTGATCTGCCTGCCTTGGCCTCCCAAAGTGCTGGGATTACAGCCATGAGCCACTGTGCCTGCCCAGAGCCATGCTTTATATACATGTAATATTCACACCTCTCCCATCCTTCCCTCTACTCCTATCACTTATTCTGCACTTGTACCAAAGCATTTGAACATCACTGGAAAAAAATCTTAGAACTCTGATGACTGGGCTCTCTTCAAATTTACATCATATAGGCACTAAAAACTGCTAAATTGTTTTATTTTCATAGAAATTTCACTTTGTTATTCTCTAAGATGACAATTTCATACTTTTCTGTTTTTCTCAAATTTCCAACAACCTCTTTCCCTTCAGTCTGCCTTATAACTTTGCTACCTACTTCACACAATGGTCCATGGAGAACTCTTGATCTTCCTATCATTAGTCTTCAGCTTCTGTACCCTCATCCTTCACCATCTCTCACCCAAAGGTATTTCCCTTTGGATGTTACCCTCCTCACCTGCTAAAAGTTACATCATCCTTCCAATTAGCCCTGATTTCCACTGTTTCATTACTACCTCCTTCTCTGTATGAGACGTTTTTAAATTGCTCATCTTAAAAATTGACTTCATATCTCCCTCCAGCTACCACTCCTTTATATGCTCTCCTTTATGGCAACAATCTTTGAAGATTTATCTATAGTCTCTGTCACCAAATGCTCACTTCTTCTTCCTTCATTTTATAAAGATACTTTTACTGGAATTAGAATTTTAGTTTTGCAGGGTTTTGTACTGAACACATTAAAGTTATATCCCATTGTCTTCCAGTTTTCAGTGTTGCTGTTAAAAGATATTCCATATTCATGGACCGGAAAATGTAACGTTACTAAGATGGCAGTACTCCTTAGATTAATGTACAGAAACCAATCCCTTTCAAAATTCCAGCTGGCTTTTCAGAAATTGACAAGCTGACCCTAAAATTCATATGGAAATTCAAGAGATTGAGACTAGCCAGGACAATCTTGAAAAACAAAGGAGGACTCATATTTTCTGACTTTAAAATTTACAATAAATCTACAACAATTAAGATAGTATGATATTGGCATAAACCCTGGCATTTCTGTCTGACTGATTCTTTGCAAGATCAGCAAGATAATATTGTGGGGAAAGAACAGGTTTTTTTTTTTTTTTAAACAAATAGTGGTCAGGCAACTTAGTATCCGCATGAAAAAGAATAAAGTTCTATCCTTACTTCACACTGTACACAAAAACTAAGACAAGATGGATCATGGGCCTCCTAAAAGTAAGAGATGATAACATAACAACACTTAGAAGAAAACACAGCAGTAAATCTTTGTACTCTTGAGTTAGGCAATAATTTTATAGGTACAATAACAAAAGTACCATCAATAACAACAAAAAAACCACATAAATTGAACTTCATCAAAATTACAAAAATTTGCAGGTTTTTTTTCTTCAAAGAACACTAACAAGAATGTAAAAAGACAACCTACAGAATGGGAAAAAATATTTGCACAGCATACATCTGATAAGGGACTTGTACACAGAATACATACAACTCAATAATAAAAACACAAATAACCAATAAAAATGGACAAAAGATTTGAATAGGTATTTCTCCAAAGAACACATAAAACTAGTCAATAATCATATGAAAAGATACTCAATGTTACTAGTCACTAAGGAAATGCAAATCAAAATCACAATGAAATATAACTTCATACCCAGTAAGATGACTATAATGAAAAAGACAGATAATAATAAGTGTTGACAAAGATGTGGAGAAATTGGAAATTTTATATTCTGATGTTAGGAATGTAAAATGATATAGCTACTTCAAAAAAATAGTTCAGCAGTTCTTCAAAGAGTTAAGCATAGAATTCCCATACAACCCAGACTTTCTATTCCTAGGTATATACTAAAAAGAAATAAAAATATATCTGTACATGAATTGTCATAGTGGCATTATTCATATTGGCCAAAAGTAGAAAAACCCAAATATCCATCAACTGATGAATAGATACATGCAATGTGATATATCTATACAATTGAATATCATTCAGCAATGAAAAGGAATAAAGTACTGGTACTACAACATGAATGAATCTTGAAAACATTAAGTGAAAGAAGCCAAACACAAAAGATAACATATTCTATAATGCCATTTGTATTAAATGCCCTGAATGGGTGAATCTGTAAAGACAGAAAATAGATTAATGGTTGCCTAAACTGGGGAGCATGTATAGAAGTCACTGCTAATGGGTAAGAGATTTCTTTTGGGGGCAATGACGTGCTCCAAAATTAAACTGTGTGAATAGTTGCATGTATCTGTGAATATACTACAAATCAATAAACTGTACACTTTTAATGGGTGAATTTTATGGTATATGAATTATATCTCAATCAAATTGGTTTTTCAAAGCTAACAGTAAAATGAATGATGCGGTGGCAATTCTGCAGTGGCAGGAGTGGTAGCCACAGCTTCCAGGCATGTCCCTAAAATTCTGAGGGAGGGGAATTTTCTCTGCCCACAGGAGCTGTGGTCTCAAGGGTTTAGAGCAAATCCTCATTGCTTTTTTTTTCTCTGTTCTCCTGCCATTTAACCTCTGCACAGATAAAGTCATGAAGTACAAGGCAGAGCGGGGACACTAAAGCCCTGTCTATCTGATCAAAGGACACTGAAAGGAACCAAAAGAACCAGAAAGACTGTGAAGAGAAGGAGCTCAAGAAAGTAACCCTGTAAAGTGAGGTGTGAACTTCTGGCTCACCTCTGAGCTGTGCATGCATGGATCTAACCCTAAACAATACACCAAAGGCTTTGATTATAGAACTACAGGACTAACTACCATCCAGGCCTTAGGCTTGCCACTGAGTGGTGCATAAGCTACAGAAGGATCCAAATAGCACTGCAAAGGCTCTGGAAACAGACTTGACTTTGGAATCACATCCCAAGAAGGGTCGGAATTTGAAGCCTGAACCTAACTATGTAGATTGCCTGATAAAACAAACAAAGTAAGTCAATATTCTCCTTTTGATAAGACATAGAGTTGGATAACATAATATTCCAAATGTCCAGGATTCAATCTGAATTACTTGGTATACAAATGACCAGGAAAACCTTTACTGCAAGAAAAGGGAAAAACAACATATGCCACTCTGAGATAACAAAAATATTGGCAAAAGCAGACAAAAGCAGCTATTATAACCATGCTCCAAGATGTAAGAATAAACAAATGCAAAGACAGAAGTCTCAGCAAAGAAACAATAGATATAAAGAAGAATCAAGTGGAAATTTTAGAGATGAAAAATACAATCACTGAAATGTAAAAAATGTTCTTTAGACAGGTCAAATGGTAGAGTGGAGATAACAGAGGAAAGCCATTGGACTTGAAGAGAAATAAATAGAGATTATCTAATTTGAACATCAGAGAGAAAAAAATGAAAAAAAATTAAGAGACTCAGGAAACTGAGGGAAAGATCTCAAAAGGTTGAACATTTGTGTCATCAAAGTCACAAGACACAAGTAAGAGTCTGGTGTGGAAAACAAAATTTGAGAAATAATGGCTAAAATCTTCCCAAATTTAGTGAAAGACAAATCTGTAGATTTGAGACACTCAGGGAACCCCAAGCAAAACAAAATAAAAGAAATCCAGTTCTAGACAAATCATAATCATGAGGCTGAAAACCAAAGACAAGATTTTTGACAAAAAGCCTGAATGCAGTAAGGAAAAATCACTGCATTATAAATAGGAGAACAATCCTTTGAATGATTACAGATTTCTCATCAGAAACCACAGAGGCACAACACTTTTAAAGGAATGAAAGAAAAGAATTGTTAACCGAGAAATCTATACTAAGTACAAATAATCTTCAAGAATGGAGAGGAAACAAAGATATTCTCATGAAAGAAAATGAAGAGAATTAGTCACTGGAGCTGCTCTGAAAGAAATGTTGATGGAAGTTCCTCAGACAAGAATGACACTGGAAGGAAACCTGAAACTTCAGAAATAAAAAGCAACAGAAATGGTACATATGTGGGTAATATAATAGATTCTTCTCATAATTTCTATACAATACCTATAAAGTAAAAGTGATACTAGGTGGAATGGCTTATGCCTGTCATCCTAGCACTTTGGGAGGCCAAGGCGGGCAGATCACTTGTGCTCAGGAGTTCAAGACCAGCCTCGGCAACTTGATGAAACCCCATCTCTAACAAAAATACAAAAATTAGCTGGGTGTGGTGGCGTATGCCTCTGGTCCTAGCTACTCAGGAGGCTGAGGTGGGAGGATCACTTGAGTTTGGGAGGCAGAGGTTGCAGTGAGACAAGATCGCAGCACTGCACTGCAGCCTAGGTGACAGAGTGAGACCCCATTTGAAAAAAAAAAAAAAGTAAAAGTGATAACACTGGTGGGATTTTCAGTGTCTACAGATGTAATACATAAGACATCTATAACATAAAGGGGGTGAAGTAAAGGGACCTATATGGTGGTAAGGTTTCTAAATTCCACATTAAGTAGTTAAATATTGTTCTACACAGACTGTGAAAAAATAAGTATGAATATTGCAATCTCCAGAGCAATCACCAAAAATTATACAAAGAGAATATAAAAATAGACAAATTAAAATAGAATATGAAAAAAATTCAAGTATACCAAAGCTAGACATTAAAGGGGAAACAGAGGTAGAAAAAGACAGAACAAAAATAATTTTAAAAAAATAAAAAATTGTCCATGTAAGTACAAACAAATCAATAATTAAATCCAAATAATTGAAATACACCAATTATTAGACATAGATTGGAATGAATTAAAAAATAAGACTCAATAATATGCTTTCTCTATGAAATCCACTATAAGTTCAACAAAATAAGTAGGTCAAAAGTAAATGATGGCCAAAGGTATGTCATGAAAACATTCATGGAAAGAAAGCTGTAGTAGTTCTATTAACATCAGAGATATTGCCATGAGACACGGTAGACCAGAGCAAAGGAAATTCCAAGGATTAAGAGGATAATAAGTAATGATAAGAGGTTCAATTCTCCAAGAAGACAAAACAATCCCAAATGTGTATGCACCTAACAACAGAGCTTCAAATTCCATGAAGCAAAAAACACTTGGAATACAGTTTGGCAGTTTTTAAATAAAAGTAAACATATACTTATGCATGACACAGCAATCTCTTTCCTAGATACTTATTCTAGAGAAATGAAAACGTAATTTTCCCAAATGCCTGTTCATGAATGTTCACAGCCACTTTATTTGTGATAATCCCAAACCAGAACCTCCCAAATATCCTTCACAGTGTGAATGAATAAACTGTGGTGCATCCATACAATTACATACTTTTCAATAATAAAAAGGAATGAACTATTGATTTCATACAAGAAGGATAAATCTCAGATCTGCTATGCTGAGTGAAGGAAGCCAGTCCAAACAAAACACATACCATATGATTCCATTTTTATGACACCCTGAAAATAGCAAAACTATAAGGACAGAGAACAGATTAGTGGTTGTTAGGGGTTAGTTAGGAGTAAAGGAAGGGCTGCCTACAAACGGGCAGCTTGGCAGCAGTGAGGGGGACTCTTGCTCTACTCTTAGGACTTTGATGACACAAATGTTCATTTCTGGGTGATGAAATTGTTCTGCCCACTGATTGTGATAGTGTTTAAATAAATCTATACGTGTGTTAAACTCAAAACTATACACCAAAAGTCAATTGTGCAGTATGACAATTCAAAAAATAAAATTAAAAATGTAACTATATTAGAAAAGACAGGTATGAAATTAATAAGCTAAGCATCCACCTTAAGAAACTAGAAAGAAAAGGAAGCTAAACACAAAAGCAGAACAATGAAAACAATGGAGATCAGAACAGAAAACAGAAAAATAAAATATCAAATACTGGCTCTTTGGAAATATTAACAAAATTGACAAACTGTTAGATTACCAATAATTCAAGAGAGTACACAAATCACGAAAATCATGAATGAAAGAGGGGATATTGCTATCAAATCTACAGATACTAAAAGTATTAATTACATGGAAATATGAACTATTTTGTGTAAAATAGTCAAATAACTCATAGTAAATGGACAAATTATTAGAAATATACAAATTACCAAAGACTACACAATAATAAAATAGAAAACTGGTAATCAAATTCTTCCCACAAAGTAAAGCCCATTCTAAAATGGTGTCGCTGGTGTATTCTACCAAGCATTTAAAGAAAGGATAATATAAATCCTTCACAAATGCTTTCATAAAATGCTGGAGGAGGGAATACTGCTCAACTTATTCTATGGAGTTAGCATTAGTCTGATATCAAAACCAGACAAAGAAAATAAACCATAGGCCAATATCCTTCATGAACACAGACATAACTGATCTTAACAAAATATGAGCAATCCAAATTCAACAACATATTTAAAAAGATATATCATGACCAATTTGGATTTATTCCAGTAATGTAAGGTTGGTTTAACATTGGAAAATAATGATATTATGTTAACGAAATAAATGAAAACACCAAATAATAATCTCATTAGATACAGAAAATGCAGAAAAGCCTTTGACAAAATCTACCATCTATTCACGATAAAAATTCTCAAAAGATTAAGAATATAAAAGGGCTCCCTCAACCTGATAAAGAGCATCCTTGAAAACCCCACAGCCTACATCAGACTTCATGATGGAAGTGTGCATGCTTTGCATCTATGATCAAGAACAAGGCAAGGATCCCCTGCGCTTGCCCCTCATGGTCCACATTGTACTGGAGGCTCTGGCCAGTGAAATAAGAGCAACAACAAATTAAAGGCATACATATTGGAAAGAAGCAAATCTAAATTGATGTTATTCACAGATGAGTTTTTTTTTAGAAAATTATTTAAAAATCTACAGAAAAATTACTAAAACTAACACATGATTTTAATAAGGTCATAGGAGGGTAGATATTGAAAGAGAAAGAAGAATGTTTCCGCTCAGCTGCTTATGTTCTGTTTCCTGGTCTGGGTACTGGTTTATTAGACTACCTATTTGTCAGTTCCATTTAAATGTCTATCAGGCA
Organism: Cacajao melanocephalus; assembly: GCA_963573385.1. NCBI lineage: Eukaryota > Metazoa > Chordata > Mammalia > Primates > Pitheciidae > Cacajao > Cacajao melanocephalus. Next base: position 50,073 of record CAUYLG010042952.1, read on the forward strand.
TCTCAAGCTTACTATGCCAGATAGAATTACTGACTTGACTTCCAAATCCACACCCTCTGGCAACGGCACATGAACCATCTCCCTTCCCACCAAATGACATCAAGATTTATGTGATCGCTTAGGTCAAAAACTTGGAATTATCCTTGATTCCTTTCTCTTCCTTGCATCGAATATACAATTCACCAGCAATGCCAGTGAATTCCTCCAAATACATCATGAATCCATCTCTACTACACCACTCTTCTCCAGGATACTATGATCCCTTACTTGAATGAATGCAACGGCCACCACAAAGAACTTTTAAAATGGTTAACTAGACCTTATTTCCGCCTCCATCCTTACCCCAGCCCCCTGGCCTAAAACAAGCAACAGCATCACAATGTTTAAAGTCTAAGTCCAAAGCCATAGCATGGCTTCAAAGCCCCTGCACCAGACACCCCTCTCCAACCTCTTCAGCCTCTCCCACGGGACATTTCAGCCTTCTGTTTGGCCTTAGAAGCTGCCAAACTCTTTCCTGACTTGTAGTGTTCCTCCACGCTGTCTTGCTGCCTGGAGCTATATTTATTCTCCATAACAGCATCTTGTTCATGACCTCTTCCTCAATTTCCACAATCTTTAAAAAAATATTTTAGAGCATTGATTTTTTTACCTGAATATTGTTTATATCCCTCTGCTAGACTAAAATTGCAGGAGGGCAGTGCTGTGCCTTTTTCATTCACCTCTATGTGCCTAGCATTCGCATAATGCCTGACAGATAGTTGGCAAGTGTACAGTGAGTAAAGGAATGAATGAAAAAAAATGATGAGCTGTAGGGCATACACAGATACTAAATCTGATGACTCTTCATGTACTGCAAATACCAGAGATTCCCAAAGTTTGCTGCACACTAGAATTACTTAGGGAGCTTGGTAAAATCCCAAGACACAGATTAAACCTTATTAAATCAGGATGGACAGAACTGAAGAGCCATACCCTAGTACATTTGAAGGTCCCCCAGTTGATTTCAATGTGCATCAAAGTTGGGGAGCCACTGACATTTACTCTTTGAAATAATATAAAAACAAACTCTTAATAAGAAAAATATATTCTTTGTATGTATATTACACATATATGAAGTTCAAATAGCACCTACAATCCACTTTATAAGCCCCAATACATCTAGATATCTTAAATTCTAACTGCGGTTAATACATACAACCATTTTTATCTGTTAATTTGCAATGTATTAAAGAAGTCTGTATATAATGTGAAGTAATGCTACGGAAACACTGTTTCAATATCAACAATGTTGAAAGTGATGTTTTTCTGTACTATTCTCAATTTTTAGCTGAATTTTATTGGTTACTCTATGTTACCTGGCCAATATAATTACAGATACATAGATTTTAATATGTAGACATAAGCCTATCTATATATCTGTATGTATGAATATAAATTCTATAAACATTTAGTGAACAATTATTATTTAGCATGTACTGTATTTAAATGACAAAATGCAGGAAACTGAAGATGGAGTTTTGTTTATACTAAACATTTACATGTTGACATTTGCTAAGATGAGTGATATGCCCTTTGACAGAATTCATTATCTGGTGAAGCAACATCTTCCACACTCAGTCTAGTTAGTTCTGGCTGCTGTAACAAAAATACCATGGAATATGTACCTTACAGACAATTTCTCACAGTTCTGGCAGGTAGAAGTCCAACATGAAGGCGCCTGCAGATTCCATGTCTGCTAAGGGCCTGCTACCTGTTTATAAATGGTGCCTTCTCCCCCCATCCTTAAATGGTAGAAGGGGCAATGGCACCTCTGGGGTCCCTGTTTTAAGGTCATTAATCCCATTGATGAGGGATACACTCTCATGACCTAATCATTTCCCAAAGGCACCACCTCTTAAAATCATCACCTTGGGAGTTAAAATTTCAACATATGAATGGGAGGGATACAAACATGCAATCTGTAATACCAGTTTAATCCCAGCTTCCACTATTAACCATCTGTATAAGTTTAGGGGACTGTTAATCTCTGTATTTCAGTTTTTCATCTGAAATGGGAGAACAGCAAGCTGGATGCTGGAGTTTTTGACAGGTTTAAATCATATGAAATACACATACACATTTCCAGTCAATCAACAGACGCTTATGTAAATGCTCCACTCCTCGAAACATTTTAGCATGCCACACAAATAGTAAATGAGACAGTGGGAGGTTGGGAGAGGCAATTGATAATTGGCTCACAATCTGTTGACCAGCACCTTTAAAATCAACAACAAAAAATAATTATCAGCAAATGCACTGTTTAATTATCAAGAAGAACACGTTATCAGTCATTGAAATGAAGCTAATGGCATGGCCAGAGCAGCCACACAGCCATGTATTATGAGAGAATAGTCTGAGAGGCTTCTTTTCTTCCCCAAATAAAGCCCTCCCAGTGGAGCTCCATGGAAATGCATTCTGGAGTTGAGGGCTGCTCAGGGGTTTCCTGGGCCATACAAAAAACCATGGGACAGCAGCAAATTTCGATGAGCAAGGTATTCTCTACAGCCCAGAAACAGGCTGAAGCAGGCTGCCCACTGCCAGCTGAGTAAGAGCCAGCCCAAGGACAGCTCCGTAACCAGCCCTGCAAACACCCAGCACCTTGTACCCAGGGGCCTCCTGCCGGCTCTTCATGGCTGCTTTAGATTGTTTTAAAATGTCTTTTCACCAAAACATTCGAGCACCTTGGAAAATACTATCCTCTATGGAGGAGAAAAATAGAACTTTGAAAGACCAGCCTAGAAGGAAAGTGAATGACTATCTGCCTGATATGAAACATTCTGGCTTGAACTTGTCACTCTGAAATAAAGCTCCAGTTCCAGCTCCAGCTCTAGCATACTCTGTCAATGAGGACATGTTAGTATCAAGCACATAAACGCAGTCAGGTGCATCTCCAGAGGCGGGCAGCATCAGTTTCCATGCCACATCCAGAGATTTTTTTTACACACTTCTTATCAAGGCTTCAAACATGATCCCAGTTGTCTGGGAAACATTATCAGCCACTTAAGCTTCCCCTTAATTTAGGAAAGGAAGATACATTTTCACTGAAACAGCAAAAGTTTATAACATTTGTCTTTTAAAATTAACAGTCAACGACCCAGGGGGATCCACAGACCACCCATGCAGATTATGAAGCTGTTGTGGCCTTCTCGTTGGGGCCAGGCCATTTCATCATGCAAGGATGACCCAGTGCCTTCTTGGTAAAACAGTTTTGATGGAAAAGATAGTAAAAAAAAAAGTGGTGATACTACTGTAAAGAGAGACACAACATCACATCCAAACACAGAGTGCCACTGCCACGCAGCCACCTGCACCTGTCCACACATTGCAGAAGGGCCCGGTCACTGCTGACCTACCTATCCTCTCCTCTGACCTATGCATGCACACATGTGTATGCTCACATGTGCATGCTCACATCTGCCCACATTTACACACAAACACACTCCTCCCCTCTCTTTAACACCCATTCCAAAGTTTTAGAGAGTTTCACTTTGACTACAGTAATCATCATCTTTATTTGCTTTTTTTTTTTTGAGATGGAGTCTGGCTTTGTTGCCCAGGTTGGAGTACAGTGGCATGACCTTGGCTCACTGCAACCTCCACCTCTCAGATTCAAGCAATTCTCCTGCCTCAGCTTCCTGAGTAGCTGGGATTACAGGTGTGCACCACCACACCCAGCCAATTTTTTGTATTTTTAGTAGAGACGGGGTTTCACCATGTTGGCCAGGCTGGTCTCGAACTCCTGACATCGTGATCTGCCTGTCTCACCCTCCCAAAGCGCTGGGATTACAGGCATGAGCCATCACGCATTCCTCATGACCTAATCATCTCCCTAAGGGCCCACTTCCCAATCCCATAACCTTGGGGGTTAGGTTTCCACATCTGGATTTAGAGGGGGATATAAACAGTCAGTCTACAGTTCCCCAGTGACTGGTACTCCCGGGTTCAAGGTCATCCAAATGGTCAGTGCTGAACCATAATTAAATGCGACCCTTACCTGGTGGGCATTAGGACCTTCATGTGGACCCTGGATGAACTGTGGGGTTGCCAGGATCTTGGGTCAGTGCTGGCACTCAAGATGGGCAGAAAATGGAGGAAGATCCTCCTTCTTCCCTCCATGAAGGTGGCTGGGCTGCAGGCACCAGTACAAATCAGGCAGTGTATGTGGAGCGCAGTGCAGAGACTGGGGTGCTACCACAGGTCCCCCTACCCCCACCCTCAGCCCAGGGCCCCAGGCAGCAGGCAGGGGCTTCCATGTTGGATGCACACTGAAGAGATCTCATGGCAGCCCCTGGAGTAGGTGGGTGGGTTCTGCCTAAAGGGGCTAAGTGAGGGAGTTCTGGGGGCAGCCCACTAACTCTGAAAGCTGTGTGCAACGAGGTTGAAGACAGAGCCTGGCGAGGGGGCGGCTGCAGAATTGAGAGCAAAGAACACAAGCAGCTGCAGCGTTTGCAAGCACCCAAGGCAGCAGCAGAGGGCGGTGAGGGAGAAGATGAACGCAGGGCGTGACACAGGTGAAACGATGGGCTGATGGGGGAAACAGGGCGGTTCTTAGACACAGTTCTAGTGGCCGGCCATGTATGAGACAGTGGGAGCTAGGGGTGTCAGTCTCTGGAAGAGGCCTGGGCTGGGGTATTGATCTGCCCAGTCATCAGCACCATGGGAATGGCTGAATGTGCAGAGAGTAATTCCAAGGACAAGAGCACAAGAATATGCATAGAGAGAGAGGTACGAGTACCACACCCAAGGAACTCAACAGCCCAAGCCCTGTCTACAAGGCTGTTCTGCAGGAATTCCAAGGGTCAACAGGGATGGCTCTGACTGGTCACTTTGTAGCAATAATCTTCACAGGTAAAACCACAGAGAGAGACAACAGGTGAGGAGAAATATGCCATGGGGTGGGGCTGGAGGATTCCATTTGGATCCCTCAAAGTGATGGGAAGGACCAGGAATAGCAAACTCACTCACTGCAAATTATATTTCCAAAAGAAAGAGAGATGGAAAAATATTTCCGTTTGCCTAATGAAATAGCACATGCTCTGGTTGACCAATGCCCTGAACTACACACGATGCACACAGTGGCACGGAGAGGGCTGTGTCCCTTGGGAGGCAACCTTTTGGTCCAGGACGCCCACCCAAACACTGCAGGTGTGGATTCCTGGAGTGTCAGCCTGGGCAGAAAATGCTTCTCCTTAGTCAAGGGACATTAGGGAAAGGTGAAATGAATTCTTTGAAAAAGTAAACAAAATGTATATATCCCTCTGTCTCTTTCTCTTACACACACACACACACACACACACACACACCCCTGTGAGTGGGGGATTAATTTATTTCTCTGCTCTTCCCTTCCCCTTTCTCAGACCCATCATCCAGTAAAATGTCTTCACTATTTCGTTTAATGATTTAAACATGATCAATGGAATGCAGATCAACGTGGACATAAATTCTTAGGGTAAAAATGCAATATTTAAGCACCGTGGAAGGAAAACTAAACAGAAATGGAAGTTTGGGGAAACAGCTACATCTTGAATGGATAAACTCTACTTGATGAATGTGAAAAGTTATTTTAAGAATTTTTAATATATCTAAATACTCCATTTCCACAGCAGAGCTTGGGTTACATTTTAGAAGACTGTCTTCCCTCTGTAACTCTCTTCCAGAATTCTCCTCCAGGGTTCAGACTCTCCATTCCTCACCCAGTTGGACTATTTAACCAAAAGGCCAAGGGCACCTCATGGAGTCCCTGAGTTCCATTTCCTTTATGGCACTATCACCCAAAACAAAAACTTGGCTCAGAACTCTGAAAAACAACTGCCCGCAGGAATCGCCAGGCTGGCACTAATGCAATGTGAAAAGTACACTTCACTGATTTAAACTTTCTCTGGAAGGCAGCCAGGCAACTTTTTATCCACATTCTTAGAGGCTGCAGGAGAAACCTCTGCTTCTCATACAGCCAGCCTGTTGCATTAGAACTATCTTGGTGGTGTAATAGAGCCAATCATTTCATATAAACAGCATTTGCTTTACAAGAAAAAACAATGCACCGCTCCTGTGTACATGGTAATTGATGGTAAAGAAGTAGGTAGAAGAAGAAATCTCCTTTCCGTGGCCTTCGTGTGTTGAAAAAAGTCTGACTGGGTCTGAGAGTCTGGGAAAGGATCTGGTACAACAGAGCTTCTGGTGCCTAGTGCAACTTCCTGAACACCAGCCCAGGTTGTCACTGTTAGGCTCTGGCCACCAGAGTCTTCTTCCTGGACTACTCTGGAGGCCTGGGAGGGTGTGGGAGGGAAACGGAGGAGGAGGGTACAGAGGGTACCACGCACCAAGGACGGGCTTGGTCTCCCTGGATCTGTTGTTGGTAAGATGGAGGTTTGGAACTCACTCTCTCCAAGGTTCCTGCTGGCCTCAACTTGTGATTTGGAATCACACACCCTGACTGCTTTTGGTGAGGGCTTTTGAAGTCTTCTCAGTGCACCCCAGAAGGCTTCACAACCCAGTCCAGGACAAAGTGCTGGGATCTGCTCTCTCTGAGGAGAGAGCATGCCATCCTCAAACCAAGGAGACAGTGCCTGGAGTGATTAACCAACAAGGATGGCAGAAGCAGACAGGCCAGCCACCGACAGCTGTCAGGAAATGACTCTTTCTGTGGTATCTGCCCCTCTGGTTTATAGAATCACTTAAAAATAAAGCAGCCATGCATCAATTTTACTCACCCCAAGAGATTTCCCGCTGTTTTCTTCACTTCTAGTAACACACACACAATAAGCACTTAAGATTCAAACTAGCTCATATTTTATTTACATGTATATATGCGTTTTTAAAATGGGGCTTCTTCTACAAGTTTAAGAAATGATTGTCTTTTGGAAATTAAGAGGAGAAAATCAACTTTACTATAGATTAAAATTTTTGATTTAAAATTTTAAAAAGTACAAGAAACCTCAATCAAGCCTCACTGGCAGGCAGGCAGGCACTGTGGTCAGTAGTTAGAGGCGCTAGCAGGGGCCAGTGGGAGCTGTGGGAAGGTGGCCGCTACCTGAGTCCAGGTCTGTGGGCTCTGCAGCTCCAGCGCTCAGTGGTTCTGGACGATACCACCACCTGGGAAAGACACTAATGAGGGATTTCTCACAGAACGTAATCCACTGAAGTCTAGCATATGGGGAGAAAAGATGAGCTAAAATGAGTTATTGAAAGAGATCTTCTTTAATAAGATCAAGAAGCAAGAAAGAGCTTCTCACGTTGCCTCCTGTATTGGAGAAAGGGCAAAAGGAGCCTCTGAGTATTCCATCAAATTCACTTGCCAAGTACATCTCTACAGAAAAGAGGGCTGTCATTCGATCTGGTTGGAGATGCTAGCCACTGCCATTCAACGAACTGCATGTTCATGTTCTAAAAAGTCAACAGCTTCTCTAAACTTTCCACAGGAGAAGGAATATACAGTGACTATAGGTACAAATATTCTTGAGGTACTGAGCAGTTATATTTTGTATGGCAAATTTAAAAAGTGGGTTTATAAATCGGCCTCTTGTTTAGTAATAGCCCTTGTGGCAAGCTGTGTTTTCTAAAGATGGTCACAGCAATGTGACCTTGTCAGCCCTCCCAGTGAGAGAAGGGGGTCTGTGACCTATGCCCTTGTTTATCAGTGGGCTCAGGACTCCTAGGATCAATAGAATACTGCAGACAGGATGCAGTGTGACTGCTAAGAATGGGTGATGCAGCCTCGTTAGCTAGAACATGTAAACTTGGAGTCCTGAAACTCAATGTAAGAATGACCGTGAGGCCAGCATGCTGTGAGGAGGCCAAGCCACGTGTAGAGGCCACATGTGAGCACTCCAGTTAGCAGTCCCCATCTTTGAGCCATCCAGACCCAGGCTCCAGAATGAGCCCCTGCATGAGTCCAGCCCAAGGCTTCAAGGCTTCTCAGCTGGGGTCCCAGACATCATGGAGCACAGACAAGCCATCCCCACTGTACCCTGTCTGAATCCAAGGTTGTATTAACCATTCAGTTTTGCAATCTCATTCATGTAAACATGTTTTGAAACCTGACTGCACCAGTGTATACATCTTCAAAGGTAATGCACACCTCAGGCTCAGCTAGCACCTCTTCTTAAATTTCAACAGTCACACTTGTTCTGACCGCTCACCTGGCATCCAATGCCCCCTATGGCTGGACCTGACATAGTAATTACAGCCTCGGGGACACCATCTCTGCTCTAGCCACACAAAGCCACTCATCTCACCCATCACTGACTGATTTGACCATCACCCTATTCAGGGACATTTTCACTGCTTCCATTGAAAATGGCTGACTTTAAATATTATTGGACAGATATCCTCACATATAAATCTGTATCCTATCTTTAGTCATTTCCTTCAGAAAGATTATCAAATGTGGAATTGTAGGACACTGAGTATCAGTTTTCAGGATCTTGGTGATACTGCCAAGTGGTTTTCCTGAAATCAATTGCTAGTGAGAATTGAATACAATTATAAAGCTTGTTGCTCACTTTTATTTTTCTTTCATGAACTGTTGATCCCATTCTTCTGGCCAAGTAAGGGAATGGGTTTTGCTAACAGACTGGTAGGTGCCCTTTAGGGTGCCCTCGGACATGATGCACAGTGACACAATCCCTCCACGCTGCTGTGAACAGGCAGGTGCTGCTGGCTTGGGCTCACGCTGCAGGGAAACCTGGCAAGGTAGCTGGTAATGCAAAGGGTCTATGGTACTGAAGGAGGTGCCCAGGGAAATGTGAGACAGCTGTCAACAGGGGGTGTGCAGTAGCAGCTGGGAGGAGGGAATACCGGTCTCTAAACTGAGATCCTAAGGAACATTGCAAGAAGAGCATAACCAGTCCTGGGAAGCCCAGAGGTGGCAAAAGACCAGGTCTGTTCCCTGAATACAGCAGAGGTCAATGTGCTTAGACCTAAGACACAAATTGAGGTCAGAAAGCCAAGGACAAGCCAAACTGGGCAGGGCCTGTAGCCATAGGCAGATGCTGGGATTCACAGGAACGACAGTAGGAGGCTCCGAGGGGTGGTGAGCAGGGAGAACCACATTCAGGGGCGCAGGGAGAGCCCCACTAACGGGCTCAGGAGATGGTGTGGGTGACCCTGAAGGCCTGGTGGAGGGTGGCCGCAGCAGTACTGGCCAGAGGCCCTGGAACTTAGGAGAGGAAGCAGCAGATCGGTAGTGACGATGGAAAGAAAGTAATTTGGTGAATAACTTCTCATGACTTCATGGCTGATTGGCTGTGGGGGGAAAAGAGAGAGTAAGGCGTCAAACGTGACTTCGAATTTTCTGAACATCTCAGTATTAAAGATGCCACTACTAAAAAGAGGAGGCCGGGAGGAAGAGCCTGGCTGACAGCAGGACCAGAGGTCCCTGCGGAACCCATGGAGACATCAATTGCGCAACTAGTAGACTGGCCTGGGGCTCAGTAGAAAGTTCTGATCTGGAGGTGTAGCTTGGGGAACCTGCACAAAACTGGCATTTAAAGCCATGGAACTTGAGACCATCTAACAAGAGGTGAGTTAAAAGAAAACACAACTCAGGGATAAGCCTTTGTGAAGTCCCGCATTTAAAGGTCAGATAGAAAAGGAAATACCACAAACAAGCAAGGAGAAGGAAAGGGAGCAGCCACTGAGCTGGGAAGAAACCAAAAAGCGGTGGCATTATGAAGATCAAGGGAAAATAATGCTTAAAGAAGACTAGCAACAAAGGAAAGAATTTCTCAGCTGTTGGAAACCAGAAGAAATGGAAAATCAGAGCTTAACACCAATATTTGCTCCTGAAGGAGTGTGGAGAGGACAATCTCTCCCCGATCTACACGCTTATATTTTAATGTCATGCAGGAATCTCAAAGCAGAGGTTCCAAAAGGTCAAGACTGTTTTCAGGATCATTCAGTGATCATTCTACAAAGAGATTTGCCTTTTGCCATGTTGACACTCATGGTATCAATGCAATGGAAGAAGTTGCACAAATTAAGGCACTAGCATCCACTGTGCCAGCAGTCTTGATACTCTTCACCATCAAACACTCAAAGTTACAAACGCCAAAGAACAAAATCCCAAACAGAAAAAGGAAACAGCTGAACAATGTCCTTGATGAAGCAGTGAAGAGTATTAATTTTATTAACTAGCAACCCTTGTGTGTAAGTGTTCCTGATATTCTAAGTATCTCTGCTATATGCCAAAGAGCGATGGAAGTCCTGAGACACAGCTCCTGTATGACTGCCTGAGTTGCACCCTGAACTAGCTGCATTTTCATGGAACATCATTTTCCTCACCTTCCATTCATCAACGCATACTTGCAGGGTTTAAAAGAATAACTGAAAACTATCATTTTTCAGACACTGGTATCTGGCAAGCATCTTCTTGAAATGAATGTAGTGAGCCTGTCATTTCAAACAGAATCCCAATAGTATTTGATTGTCAATGATAAAATTTGAGCTTCCCCATTAAGCTTCTTGTATCTACTACTATGAATCTGACTGCTCCCAATACGCAGAGACTTTTCTGATGAGACTGGTGTTGATATTAATGAATGTGATTTTCTGAGATTGTGTAATGAAATGTGACAATGCTTCTCAGTCCGCTGAGTTAGGTAGATCTATTTTCTAACTCATCACACTATTTTCCAAATGATCAGTGTACCATGTTATAGATCATATGCAGATAAGTGCATGACAGGGCAAAGGACTGTAATGGAATGGAGTATGAAAAGTTCATTGATGTGGTTTCAGATTCCATACAGCAACTACTTTTTAAGAAACTACCTGTTGTTGAATTCAGATGTAGTGTCAAAGATACCCATAATTACCTGAAAAATCAACTGAAATACTCCTCCCTTTTCCAACTACATAGCTGTATGAGATCAGACTTGCTTCTCACACTACAACTAAAACAACACACCTCAATACATGGATTGTAGAGCAGATACGAAAATCCAGCTGTATTCTATTTAGCAAGTCAAAATTTACTAAAACATAAAACAATGCCACCCTTTTCAAGATATTTTTTGTTTTTGAAAAACTTTACATAAAAGCTTATCTATGTTTACATGTAATAGGTTCATAATTGTAATTTTAAACTAATTGATATTTTATAAATTCTCAGGATTAATTTCCCATGCAGTAAATATTAATGGATATAACCCACAAAGAAAAGCTCTTTAGGCACCACGATAATTTTTAAGAATGTAACGGAACCTGACATCAAAAACTTTGAGAACCAGCATCCTAAAGCATTTGCTTCAGAAAGAAGGAAATTAAACTCAAAGAGAAGGAGGGACTTCCAAAAGCAGCGGGCTTTCTGTTGTCTGAGTGCTTGAAATGTTTCCCAATAAAAATTTATTACCTTTTCAAAAAGGATGAATAGAAGTTGAGGAATGGCACAGTGAAGATAGATGCTTCTCCTGAGTGTTTTTATTGACAAAGAATAAGGGAAGTTGTGGACGCAGAATAGGGAGGATGGAGTTAAAATAGGGTCAGCTCAGAAGGGAGTGACACTGCCCACCTGTGCTCATCTCTTAAGCGTGGGCATACAGATAACATGAACACATGATCTAAACCCTGCAAGTACAGCACTGATGCATCTAAACCCTGCAAGTACACACTGATGCATGTAAACCCTGCAAGTACACACTGATGCAAGTACACACTGATGCATGTAAACCCTGCAGGTACACACTGATGCAAGTACATACTGATGCATTTAAAACCTACAAGTACACTTTGATGCATCTAAACCCTGCAAGTACACACTGATGCATGTAAACCCTGCAGGTACACACTGATGCAAGTACACACTGATGCATTTAAACCCTGCAAGTACACTTTGATGCATCTAAACCCTGCAAGTATGGCACTGATGCATCTAAACCTTGCAAGTACACACTGATGCATCTAAACCTTGCAAGTACACACTGATGCATGTAAACGCTGCAAGTACACACTGATGCAAGTACACACTGATGCATTTAAACCCTGCAAGTACACTGTGATGCATCTAAACCCTGCAAGTACAGGATTGATGCATGTGAACCCTGCAAGTACACACTGATGCATGTAAACTCTGCAAGTGCATTTTGATGCGTCTAAACCCTGTAAGTACAAACTGATGCATGTAAACCTTTAAGTATACATTGATACATTTTCTCAACTGGTCCTTTTAGAATTAGAGGTCAATGCCAGAGACGTGGCCACAGATGAGGCTGTTTGAGTCTGCTCCAGAAATGTTGTACCAGGATATGATGACGGAGAACTGGCAACTTGATCTCAAAAATAGACATTGTTTTTCTGAGCCAGATGTGTTGGTCTTATTGGAGCAAGGAAAAGGGCCCTCGATGGTTATAAGAAGCATGAATACAGTGCACAGTTATTGGCTGGCTCACTGAGTGGAGCTAATTCATTATCTTGGAATTTAATTCTTAAATGAAGAAAGCATTTGATTTTCTAATAGGAATTATACAATTTTCCAAATTTGAAGCCAAGATAGGAGCTAATCAGCTATGAAAAATGTCCACTTATAAAAATATACATCTCCTACTCTTCATCAGAGAATTAAAGATTGAGGGAAATTCAGTGACCACAAGGAATGCTGAGCCTAGGTGGCAGCTTTAAAATACATTAGAGAGTTCACAGTGGAGAGGTACCCTATGAACATGATTAATGTGGGAAGGCCTTCAGTGCACATCAACAACTTTCTCAACATCAAAGTACTTAGGATGCTGAGAGACACTTTGAATGTGGTAAATGTGGGAAGTTCTTTTGATGCAAGCCTCAAAGTACATGATTGAATTCATAATGGTGAGAAACCCTTTGAATAAAAACAATGCAGGAGGCATTGGAAATGAGAAGCAATATCACATGTATCATAGAATTCATAGCAGTGCAAACTCCTTTCAGTGAAAGAACATGGGGAAGGTCTTTAGCCAACAGTTCAGTCTTTCAGAGAACTCAGGGAGGGAGTTCACAATGGCATAAGACCCTAGGAATATATCTAACATGGGAAATCCTCCAGTAATGGCCCAAACCTTGTTTAACGTCAAAGAATTTGTAATATGCTTTAACATGGAAAGCTTGCTGCTATACAGTTATCTTGCAGTTGGCCATTGTACTGTACATGTTCATAATTCTAAGCCATTCCACAATGCCAGACCCAGAGTGGCACTCAATAATTACATTTTGAATAACTGAATTAATAGATGGGTTCTCTTGCATTTCTAGGTAAATTATCATATTGATTCTAAGAATAACATTTTTTTGTGTTTCCAATATTTGAACCTTTTTTCCCTTCTGTATATGAATGCCTTAAATCAGCCTTATAGACACTCAGAAATATGCATAAGACTTTCCACTAATGTGCCTGATATGGTGTCATCATGCCAAAGGACTCTTTGGACTACAAACGACAGGAACCCACAAGTTAGCATAAGCCAACAAGGAAAGGCCAGACACTCCAAGGGTCAGAAAAGATCTCAGATTCATAACTGCGCAGGAACCATGGCCATGTGTGCCATGAGTTCAGATGGTTCCTTCCCGATTCTCTTCTATTTTCTTGTTTTCATTCCAAATGGCTATTGATGGGCAAAGAGAACAACCTAGTTTCGATGATACAGGTTACCCCACTCAAGGATAGAAGACTCTTCTGGGAAGCTGTTTTCACATTCTCATAAAAGAATGCACTGCCCCTCAAGTAGTCCCCATTGGCCAATCTTCCATAGTTGCAGGTAGGAACTGTGTTGGCCCCAGTATGGGTAGGGTACCCACCATTGGGTGGTAGCCACATGGAGTGGAGGGGCCAGGCCCCTTTTTAAAAACATTGCAGCAATGTGAATGGAGGAGGGAAAGGGTATCCTGATGAGAAAAGTACCTCAAAGCTATCCGTAGCATACAGTAGATACTTCAGAGCTCCTTGTAGTTTGGAAAAAACTTACTCATATTATCTTAATTGCTCCATCCTTCATGGTAAGGTTTTACTTTTAATGTTCATTTTGCATATGAATAGGCTAAGGCTTAAGGAGGTGCAGCGACTTTTCCAAGGCCATAGAATTACTAAATGCCAACCCAAACTCTAGATTTCATTCTTCAGTCTCTCTGGATTGTTGTCCTACAGCCATGACCATAATCTTGCACCCAGTTAGATCTCTGGCATCATTAAAGTCTTGAAGAAGTTAGAAATAAATTTCAAATTTTTTAATACTGTGATGGGAGATACACCATTGTAAGTGTCATGTAATAGACACAGAATGTCTTCTTGCAGCCACTCTAAGCGACACTGACTGAACATCTCCTTCAAGTCCACACCTTCCTTATGCAGGGTAGAAACCAGGAGAAACTGCTGGGCGGGTCACGTTCAGCCTCTGTTCAATTAGATGGGAATATTTCTGGTTCCTCTCTGGCTATGGTATTCCCCAAGAAATGCAATCATCTGAAAGTAATCCAAGATGTATGAAAGTAATCCCCCAAATTTTAACATTGTGAATGTTTCTAATACTAAAGGTTAATTCTAGAAATAAAAATTTAAGCCAGATAATTTTCACATGAATGTTCTGACATGAAAAGGGCAACTATATGTCACTCCTCCATGATGATGTTTCCCACAGCTGAAATTCTTCCTGTCCAGTTCAGTGCTGTTGAGGCTCAACATCATGCCACTCATACAGTCTGGGCTTCTTTGCTCATGGCTTAATTCTGATCTCAGCAGGGTGGCACATCAAAAAGAAACATAACTATCTCTGCAAGAAAAACTGCAGTTCCTGGGAAAGGCAGAGGTAGAAATGTGGAAGTCCAATGCTGCATTTTAGCCCACCAGCATCCTTCACTACCAGTGTCATACAGTTAGAGGTACAGGGTGCCAGAGTGGGGAGACTGGCTGACCAGTGCCCAGCAAGCCTCAGGACCCTCAAAAGCTGGGAGAAAGAAGAGGATACAATTTAAACTCCACACGGTTAAGTCCATCTCCAGATTCTGGGATCCTACCTTGTGGAGCCACCGCCACCCTATAAAGTCACATTGATAGGAGTACATCATATTTCCCAGATGTGTCAGGAACAACAGCAACCAGAGACCTTTGACATCGTGACTCCCACATGGCATCAGGATCCCTGCAGGGCCTGTAAAAACCAGGCAGCAAGGCCACCCCCAGAGACTCTGATTCAGTGGGGCTGGGGAGGCCCCAAGAACCAAGAACATGCATTTCTCAAAAGTTCCCAACTGATGCTGATGCTGCAGGCCTAGGGGCCACACTTTGAGAATGTCTGCCCTGATGTAGCTCAAAGCCTTCAATTTACAAGAACAGTGAAGCCCTCAAAGGAGAAACCATGTCTGGAAACCAGGTGTCTTGATTCAAAGACTAGAATTGCTTTATCAAGAGACAGGCTAAATAAAACAGAAGAGGAAGGAAGGAAGGAGAAAAATGTAGAGATTAAATAGACGCCCTTAACATAGAATAAAATAAAACAGCTCTTTGAAGTCTGTGGTGTGTAGGGAGGGCACAAGTCCAACCTGGGGTGGAGTTGCTGGGCATGAACCTGGCATGTGACCTGGTTCTGCACCCACTAATGAGCTGCCCTCCAGCCAACATCATGGCAGCAACTCAGAAAATGTAACCGACTCTTGTGCCCTGAAGACCCCCTCTGGGCCCTCTGGCCCTCAATCCATGAATGGCAGCCCTGGTGGCTATAGATGCTGCTTCATCATGGGCCCCAGAACATGCAGGAGAGGGTACCCCCTTTATGAAACTGCCTGAGAGACAGAGAGTCACAGGCTGAGGTCCTCTTTTTAGGTTAAGATGAGAACTTGACAATGGAGACACCTATGGAAGTGAAACTTTTCCAGAGTATTCATGGGCAGAAATAATGGACTGGGAGGTGTAAGTCTTGAGCTTTTGTCCTGGCCTACAACTAATGGTCATCTTAAGGGAGTTGCTTGGACCCTAGGAAATTTTTTGTTAAATATAAGTGGGCTGATGATTCCTCTGGGATTCTTCAAATTTTCTATTCCATCATCCCACCTTCTATTTTGGTTCTCTTGCTGTGATCCTGTTTTGAGTAGGAGGGTCAATGAAATGCCCACATCTCTGCTTCTGGTTGTAAAACAGGGGAAAACTCAACTAAAAGGACACACGTGACACAGGCACATAATGAATGAGTAGGGTACAACACATCCCGGACTGACCCCAGCTTGAAGAGGCTTTCTATTCAGCTTTGTGCTGGCAGGTCTTGGGGCTGATATGGGTTTCTAGGATCATTCATGAAGTATATTTTATATTAGTTGGCCTTCAAGAGAATTCCATCCAGCTGGCCTCCTCCATCCTTTTGGAACATGGCCTTCCCTTGGCTGTCCTGACACCCCACCCTCTCCTAGTCCTCCTTCTTCATCACTGGCTGCTCCTCAGACCCTGCTGACAAATGTCATGGAATGCAGTGCTCAGCCTGGATTGCATCTCATCTTCATATATGCCCTCCCCAAATGCACTTGCCTGTCCAGGCTATAAACAGCACTGGATGATGCAGAGAAGACACTCAGTCATCCCCAAGCTCCCCGCTTCACATACCTGCTCACTGCAAATCAAGCATCGTCCAACCAGGACTCTTGACTTCCTACCACCACTCCCTCTCAAACTTCCTTCTTCTCAGCACCCACCCAGTTTCTTAAGCTGATATTTGAAGTCCTCTTCATTTCTTGTCCTCTCCTTGCAACCAGGTGCACAACAGGCAAATCCAGAACATGTCTCAAATCCCTCCACCTCATCTCCCTCCACCACCTGATCCACTTCCTAACACCTCTTACCTGGCTGCCTGAACGTGTCTCCTGACTGATACACCTGACTACACTCCATTCTCCACACAGCAGGAAGGGTCATTTTTTAACACAGAAACAAGATTCCATCACCTCCAGTTTAAAACCTCCCAGTGACTTCCTATCACATTTGGGCCAAAACCCAAACTCCATGGCCAGGCTCACAGGTACTCCCCCTGTTCCAGTCCTGCCGTCCTCTCCATGGCACCCCTTGCCCTCCCCTCTCCCCACACTCCCTGACTTGGGCCAGCTTGCTCATCCTGCACTGACCCACTCAGTCCTAATCTGGAGCTTCTCTTGTCTGCTATTTCCTCTGTCTGGCCCCCACCCTTCTTCAGGCTGCACTTTGGCTGTCTTCTCCTCTGGGACCCTTGCTGACTCCTCAGCCTGAGACAGCCCTCAGTCTCTCTCACAGAAGCCATTTTAGTCTCTGCAAACAGTGACCACCAACAGATAAAGTTCTTCGTTATGCATCTGTGTATTCTGCCTTCCCCCACCGGCTTCTGAGCACAGTCTTCCACTGTGTGTTCACTTCTACACCTCAGGGAACAGTGACTGGCCTCCAGGGGTGCTCAGGAAATGCTCAGTAGGACCCAAGGACCGGGCTGAGGGGCCATCCTTGGGGCCCTCTTCTGTGTACCCCCAGGCCGGGAGGGATACAGGCTAGTGGCAGGCTGCCCCCCTGCCTGGCATGCCTGGGGATTCTAAGCAGTCCTGCCACACTGCCATGCAGATGCTCATCCTCCTCACTGCCAGCCTTGAGAGACACCACGTGCCTCACACCAAACACCAAATGACAGATGGCACCTGGGCACAGGAAATGACCCCCAAACTGATTCGCCCCATGAAACCACCACCCACAGGGCACTCAGGAGACTATGCGGCCGTGCTACTCTCTCCAGCTTCCCAATCCCCTCTGCACCTCCCCAGGAAGCAGCAGGAACATCCTTTCTGATGACTGGGGAGAACCTGCTCTTCCTGCCCCTGCCTGCATCAGCATCAGGAGTCTCTGGCCTCTTCAGTTCCTACCCTCTGGGCTGATTCTGGCCTGGTAGTAACTGATGCCCTCCTGGGTTATCTGCCCCCAGGTGAAGGTGAACCCCACAATGTGTCCAAGAGCATCACTGCCTTTTCCTTCAGCCGCCATGGCTTCCCACTGGGCCAGAGGGGCACTTCCTGCCCCAACCTGGTCTCCCTGTGTCCTCTCTGCTCACAGAGTCCTCCATCTCTCATCTATGGTCTGTTGCCGCTGGCTTCCTAAAAAGCATTCCTACTTATCTTGTATGTTTCCTCCTTCTACAAATCAAAAATATATATGATTCCTTCTTATTCTCCATCATCCTTAAATTACAATACTGGAAGGGGCACAAGGGTGCCATTTTCTTAAGTCCTCCTGGGTTTGTAGCTAGAGCAATCAGTGGAAGGCTTAATGGAAGGAGATGTCCCATTGTCCTGTCATTCATAAAAGACCATTTGATTGCTTTCCAGTGCACACTTCTCTGATTAAAAATGACTTGGGGCATCTTTTCTTTTGCTTTTTAGTCCTGTGATTTTCCTGTTCTGTAAAATGCCTGATAGTACACTTTGGCCATTTTTCCATGTGGGCTCTTACTGGCTGCTGTTGCTTTGAAGAGTTCTTTGTACACTGTGCCTTGGTATTCCAGAGATGGTCTCCCAAGCTGTCATCTGTCTGTTGATGCTACCAAGGTAGGCTATGTTGATCAGAAATTCTTAATTTTGATGTGATCAAATTAATTATTTTTGCCTTATAATTTGTGCTTCTGAAGTTTAATTAAAAAAAAAAACCCTTTCTACAGCTAAGCCTTCTTTGGTTAACACTATAGTTTTATCTTTCACATTTAAACCTCTATTTTTAACCTTCATGTGGTGTTTGGTATGGATTAGATTCATTTTTCTCTACATGGAAAATTTTCCCTAATACAAACTTTCCCTGTGGATTTGTGGTTCTACCTTAACATGTACTAAACCTCAGTCACAAAAAAATCTGTCTCTAAGCTCCCTATTCTGTGCTTTGGGCCCATTTGTCTGTATTTACATCAGGACCACAATTTTCAATCACTATAGATTTGCAGTATGCCTTAATATCTGGTAAAGTTTTCCTCTTTACATTGATGGTTATTTCTCAAAAGAGATTATTTAATATCCCTATCACACAAAGCAGAAAGCAACGTGACAATCTCAATGATACATTCAAATATTCAAATATAAATTGGTCACTTCTGATTTTTGTTAAGTACCAACCATCAGTGGCATAATATGGGGGGGTGGGGGAGAAAACCACAAATTGGTAAATGTATGATTGATCCATTCATTCAACAAATATTCATTAAGCACCTACTAGTGCTGGCTGGTTTTGTTCTAAAGGCCAGGAATAGAGTAGTGAAAAAAAAAAATCCTACCTTCATGGAACTATCACTTGAGTGACAGAAGTCAGAGAATCATTTCATCCACCTTCCCTCCCCCAGCCCACCATTGTGGGGTGCTCCTTCCCTTCTGGGCTTGCTTGGGCTCCTCTAGTGAGCGCTTCATGAGAAGAGAGCCAATCTTAACTTGCAAATAAATAGTTATTGTTTCTGCTAGGGTTTATATAATCAACCAGATATATGAATTAATTTACTCAAGTGTTAATTTAAAAATAAAAGTCAATGTATTTATCTTAAGTAAAGTAACAGGTCATTTCATTTGTTCTCCAGAATTTAGTCATTGGTCTGATTTTGAATAAAGGTCTATAAAAATGAAAATAAGATTATTGTGGCTATAAATCATTAAATAATAAAATCTAGTTATTCTCATTATGCTTTTAATATTACAAATGAGACTATCCTTTGAAGAAAGTAACTTGGACCTTAAATAAATCTACACAATTCAGATCTGCCTGCTCATTCGAATCATAGGATGAAGGGTTAGTGGGTTATGGACTCAGTCAGAAATGCACAGACTTTTCTGTAGGAAATTTCTCTGCAGCTGGACTCTCCCCCAGTCAGTGGGAATCACAGGATGATGGATGCTTGCATCTACTAGGCGCTTATCTTGAGAAGGTTGAAAAGAGCTGCTAGCACCATCGGTGGCTGCACTTTCATTTCGCAGTCCCTTAAAACCTGGTTCAGACATCTTCATGGGTCTCAGCCATTGTGGACACTGGACTGCTGACCTGGAGGGGTGGGTTTATGAAACTCCAAAAAGGTCTGAGTTGAGAGAGAATCGGAGTTGGGGGATGAGAAAATCAGAGATGTGTAGCTAGCAGTATGATTGGCTAATCTCTTCTACCTTTCTGGGAGGTTAAAACAGTGGGTTGGAGTGCCAGGGCAGGTGCCATGGAGTGAGCACACCTCCTCCTGGAGAGTGGGCTATGGCAGTACAAGACACAGTACAGCTATATACCCAGACACTCTCTCTGGCCTGCAGGTTCCTGAAATGCAAATTTTGTTCTCTCTTTAAAGAACACTGGCACTAAGAGGACAGCACCTGAAACAGGCAGGCTGCCACTCTATAGCTGGGTGACTGGGAGCATGCTTGGACCTTTGTGGGCCTCAGTTTCCTCTTTGTAAAGAGAGGAACAGACCCATATGTCGCTGTAGAGCACTGAAAGACAGAGAGCACAGGAATGCAGTCATACACGCCACATGCCCTCCCAGAAGCACAGTGTCTAATGCCCCTTACCTCAGTGTCTGAGCCTGGCCCCTAGGTAAACACTCTGCTTCATCTCCTGAAATGCTCATGAGGACCCTGCAAGGATGGTATGTCATCCTTGTTTCACAGAAGGCTCAGTTAAGGCTTGGAGAGATGCAATAGATGCAGAGAGTCACAGCAGGGATCACCAGCACATGCACTGAACCTGAGTCTCTATAATATTAGGGGTTCTCCAGAGAAACAGAACTAGTAAGGGGTACGTGTGTGTGTGTGTGTATGTATCTATGCATTATCTATCCATCCATCCATCCATCCATCCATCCATCTATCCATCTAGAGAGATTTAAGGAATTGGAATTGGCTCACATGATTGTGGGAATTAGCATATCCAGAATCTGTAAGGCAGATCAGCAGGCTGGAACCCCAGGGAAGAACTGATATTGCAGCTGGAGTCTGAAGGCTGTCTGAAGACTGATTCCCTTCTTTCTTGGAGAAGCTCAGTCTTTTTTCGTTGGGCCTTCAAATAATTGCATGAGGTTCACCCACATTAAGGAGGATAATCTGTTTTATTCAAAGTCTTCTGATTCAAATATTAATCTCATCTAAAAATTACTTTCACAGCAACATTCAGATATGTTCAACCACATATCTGGATATTGTGGCCTAGCCCGGTTGACACAAAATTTAATCACCATGATTGTTAGACAAGTAATTAATCTATTGTTAGACAAATAATTAATGTAAAAGAGCATTAAGGGAAAAAGTAGCTATGAAGTCAACTATGATCCAATGCTCTTCTACTGCTTCCAGTTTTTATTTTATATTTACACGGAGCTTTCAAACATAACTTTTTTTTTTGAAACAGTCTCACTCTGTCGCCCAGGCTGGAGTGCAGTGGTGGGATCTTGGCTCACTGCAACCTCTGTCTCCCAGGTTGAAGCAATTCTCCTGCCTCAGCCTCCCAAGTAGCTGGGATTATAGGTATGCACCACCATGCCCAGCTGATTTTTTTTTTTTTTTTTGTACTTTAAGTTCTGGGTACTTGTGCAGAACATGCAGATTTGTTACATAGGTATACACATGCCATTGTGGTTGGCTGCATCCATCACCCTGTCATCTACATTAGGTATTTCTCCTAATGCTATCCCTCTTCTCGCCCCCAATTCCCTGACAGTCCCTGGGGTGTGATGTTTCCCTTCTTGTGTCTATGTGTTCTCATTGTTCAATGTCAAAATTAAAAGAACTAGAGAAGCAATGACAAATTCAAAAGCCAGCAGAAGACAAGAAATAATTAAGATTAGAGCAGAACTGAAGGAGATAGAGACATAAAAAACCCTTCAAAAATCAATTTTTGTATTTTTTAGTAGAGATGGGGTTTCACCATGTTGGCCAGGCTGATCTCAAACTCCTGACCTCAGGTGATCTACCTGTCTTGGCCTCCCAAAGTTCTGGGATTACAGGCATGAGCCACCATGCCCAGCCTCAAACATTACTCTTGTACAAGCATGAAAAGCAATAATAATAATAATAATAATAAGCAAGATAAATCGGTTAAGATGTTCCAGAAGCTCCTCACTCTGAGCTGCCCTAGTGGATGACGGTTACCTCCCTGGGGTCACCTCCCTCAACCTCAGGAGTGTGGGGGCCTGCGCTGCCTCTGAAATGTGATTCTAAACTGCCAACCCAAAAGCTAGGTGGGTGGAGGTGTTTTCTCGCTTAGGGTGGGCTGAGTGATCTTTTTGTATGTATTTCGGTTGCAAAACAAAACACAAACCCCTCTATTCTAAGGATCTTCCTTCTTTCATTTCCATAAAGCAGCAGGTTTCGATTGGCAGTAAAGGGAATGTAGACTGGCGGTCACTTCTTAACAACGAGCACCTGTTCCATTAACACAGAGTCTAAGTGCAGCTGCTCTGTTTCTGGCTTTGCTCTCAGAACCCTCCATATGTTGAAGACCTAACCTCTGATGTGCCAGCATGGAGGTGGGGCTTTTGAAAGATAATTGTTTAGATGAGGTCATGAGGGTGGGGCCTCCATGATAGGACTAGTGCTCTTATAAGAGATTCTGTCCCCTTTCTCTCTATGTGCATGCTTAGGGGAAAGACCATGTGAAGACACAGTGAGAAGGCATCCACCTGCAGGTCAAGAAGAGGGCCCTCACCAGACACGAATCCACTGGCACCTTGACCTTGGACTTCCCAGACTCCAGAACTGTGAGAAATAAACACCTCTTGCATATACCACCCACTCTGTAGTACTTTGTTATGGCAGCCTGAGCTTACTAAGACAGGCTGGAGTCCAGATCTTTCTGGCTCACACCTAGTGGCTCTCAATGCCTGGCTGCTGCTTGACCCAGGACATGAGGCTTCCCTTCAGTCAAGGGTCACAGGCTGGGGTGGTGCAGAGGGCTGAAGATATAGGGGAAGCACCACTGAGTTAAACATCTTTTCACATGCAACCCAAACTTTCCTTCAGGTGAATGGGGGGAACCACACATTATACTCTAATCACTGAAACCACACTTTAGACACAAAAGCAAGAAGTGTGTTTATTACACCAGAAACAGCAGGGAGTGAGAAGGCTGGCATAAGGTTATGACTCAGGCAGAAATCTGCCAGTGACATTAGGAGTACACATCCCATTTGTAGCCAGATGATTATGAATAACACAGGGTACTCAACGTGCACTGAAAACTCACCCTGGAATATGAACACAGAAGTCCTCCCATGAATACCAGCTCACCATGTGGGAGCTTCAGGGCCTGGAACTAGCCCAGGCTGGGCTCACCTGGACACTTGGCATGTTTCTGCTCCCAGGCAAAGAGCCCTGGGGGCTGCGCTCTTGTACCTGAGGCTCAGCCAGATAGCTGTACCTTGGTCCAGCCAAGGAGAGGCCAGGCACCTGTGCCCAGGGTCTTGGTGGCCCACGATCTCACCACCCCCATGTATTCTGCCAGCAGCCAATCAGGGATGCTGGGCTTCAAGCTCATTGTATGTTCCTGAAGGTTGGGACTCCCCAGAATGCTGTGGGGCCATTGGGATGCAGCCAGTGGGGACAGGGAAGCTGGCCTACCCAATGGCCTCTGTGGCTGGTTACTACAGTGGGTGTCCCCTGGTCACTCCTGGCGGCCCCAAGTTCCCATGCTCTGCTGCTTAGAGCCAGGTCTGGGTCTCATCCTGCCTCCCATTCTCAGGTCCTCTGGGTACAGAGCTTCTAACCACAAGAATGAGCAGAAGGAGAGGCAAGGAAGGCAACACTGCACCTAGTTCACAGTGGAGGAGAAGTAGCCACAGCGTTTTTGTTTGTTTTTCTTACTTATTCTAAGACCCCTGACAGGGAGATGACTGTGCACTTTGCTGATTCTTGCTGACAGCAGCCATGGCAGTGTCTAGAAACAGGTCCCACCTTGCTGCGGATTCCCTGCAGCCCCTGCTGTGTGCATGGGCATCCCTCCATGGGTCTCAGAGGCATGCTCTCAGGGTATCTGCACGCTGGGCCAGAAACAAACCAACAAATGAAGCAGAAAACAACCACCTACAGAAAGCACACATACAGCTTAATGTGCAGCATTATCCAGCAGGCTTATTAAAAAAAAAAAAAAAAAAAAAAAAAGCAGAATCAGGTTTCCATAGATTGTTCTGGAAAGCAGATATCCCCAGAAACTCCACACTGCAATTAGTCCTATGAACAATCACTAGCACATTCAACACTCAGCACAGGCAGGATGATGTGTGCCAGGGCCAGCGTGCAGAGCTGAGTCGGCCTCAAACCCCAGGCAGCTGGCAGGCCAGGTGCAAGGGCAGAGACAGGTGTGCTGCTCTCATGGGAGCTGGCCTGGCGTGAGGTCTAGTGGAGCACCAGGAACTGCACTAACTCAACTCTCCCAGCCTGATGGCAGATGTTCGGGGTTCTGGCTGCCTCAGAAAACAATTTCCCAGAAGCCAGCCCCTCTGGTTCGCAGAGGCTCTGGGTGAACCCTGGGTTGGCTCCTAGCTGCCGCTATCCAGGCCGGCAGTGGGCACTACACCTCAGATACAGGCATTTTCTCAAAATGCATAAAATTGTATTTTTGGTGCAACAGTAACATTTGAAAGTACTAATAAAACAAAACAAATTAAAAGAAACATCATCTACTTGATGGGTGTTAGAGTAGCTTGTTTCTGCTACATTTCTACATTGTGCTGTTATGTATGTATGCAAGAAATATGAGATTTACTATGAAATTACTTTCAATCCATGACTAAAAGCCAAGAGAAATCAGGATGGCTTTAAATCCTAAACCTATGATATGTGACTGATTTTTCACATAAATAATAAAAATAAATACACCATCATGATAAATATAATAAATGTAAAATTATATACATGATTTTTATTTATGTATTTTTATATAGACTGATGCAAAAAACATTACCCCCAGCATAGTTGATGCACGTGGTGTATGTGTCCACACATTATACTCAAGTGACACTACTTTAGTATCCTGCAAGCTCCATGTACCAGGAGTGCAGCTACCTCCCATTTTGTTATGGATTTTACATGAAATCCCCAAAATAAGGTGTATTAGTCAGGGATCCCTAGAAGGACAGAACTAATGGACTATATATATATATATATATATATATACATATATATATATATATATATGTAATGGACTATATATATATATATATATGTAAAGGGGACTCTCTCTATATATATATGTAAAGGGGACTCTCTCTCTATATATACATATATATATATACACATATATATATACATATATATATATATGTATATATATATAAATAAAGGGGAGTTTATTAACTCACACGATCACAAGGTCCCACAATAGGCTGTCTGCAGGCTGAGGAGGAAGGAGAGCCTGTCTGAGTCCCAAAACTGAAAAACCTGGAGTCTGATGTTCAAGGGCAGGAAGCATCCAGCACAGGAGAAAGACGTAGGCTGGGAGGCTAGGCCAGGCTCTCTTTTCACATTTTTCTGCCTGCTTATATTCTAGCCTCACTGGCAACTGATTAGATTGTGCCCACCCAGATTAAGGATCTGTCTGCCTTTCCCAGCCCACTGACTCAAATGTTAATCTCCTTCGGCAACACCCTCACAGACACAGCCAGGATCAATACTTTGTATCCTTCAATCCAGTCAAGTTGACACTCAGTATTAACCATCACATAAGGTATAATAATATTCATTCTCACCACATTATACTTCATTATGCTGATATCCAGATTATAAGTAACTACTTAGGAGTCAATTTGATGTTATTAAAATTCAGTCCTGCAATAGCACATTGGAGATGTGGGATTAAGAATGCTTTGAGGTACATTTAATATCTCATATCGTTTTTAACAGACTGGCTTATTTTATAGAAAAAAATTAAGAATAAGTTTATAGTCATTTCCTTTTTTCTCAGTCTTTGAAAGGCAATTACCATCTCTTTGATATGAAAACTACAAGGACTACTTCAGGTCAAATCCTTCAGGCCTGAATTGAACCACAATTGAGAGTTGCTGCAAACACTGCTGAGGTTTGTCAGGCTCCGTAGTGATGTGAAGGGACAGGGATCCCCGAATTCACCCAGTTAGGAGGCTCTACCAGGCCTCTGGGTACCTCTAAGTGACCTTTTGGCCAAGGGAGAGAAGGATCAAGGGGCAGATCTGCCTGCCGACTTTTGTGAGTATGACTTGACTTGAGCAGAGCATTCCCAGACAAATGAAAATAACACAGTTGAAAACCACTAGTTCACATAACCAATAATCATGTCCCAGAGAAGGGGACAGAAGTTTAGAGTGGCCCAGGTCATTCAGCAGTAAAGTCCAAAACAGGAATGGCATTTTCACATTTCCAGGATATACTGCCTGCTGCTCAGCGCACTGGAACAAAAACATCTTGCTGTATCAGTCTACATCACTTCAACATACTTAAAAAAAAAACAGTTATTTGCTAAAATATCATCTTCTCTTCATTTCTTCCCCATTCTCAAAATATTTCTTAAAAATTATATATTTTAAGCTTGTTTCTTATTGTCCACAAGACACTGATGGCTCCAATTCTCCAGCATATACACCACCAACACTTCCTATCCTGTGACCAAGCTGTCCAGGAAGGCTCAGGGGTGCCTCCGCCCTTGTCTGAGAACACTGGGGAAGCACCCTTCTCAAGGCCTCAGCTGGCAGGAGCTCCTCAGGGAGCACAGACTCCACTTCTTTTCCATAAGTGCTGCTGAGCCCTACAGCTAAAGTCACAGTCTTTTCATTATAACTCAGAAGACTGGCAGTCTGAGGTCTGTCGCCCTGTTCTCAGAACGTTTTCATAGCTGCAGTGAGTCACATAAGTGCCCTCCACTGTGACGATCTGAGAGCAACGCTCTAATGCAGTGACCTCCAGAGCAAACATCCCTGGTGGGGTAGGGGACAAGGTGAAAAGCCAGTGGAGGCCCCACCCACAAGTACATCTTTCAGGCTGCATGATGGAATTTGCAATAAATTTTTGACCCAGCTGGGCATAGCTGCTACAAAGCCTAAGCTTCCTTCCCTGTGGTTTCAGAGCAAGGTGATGATACCAGATGACAAGCTTAATCCCCTTACTGGCGAGTAAGTCAGATACCTCCCTAAACTCCAGGGGAGCAGAAGGTGGCAGAGGGGATGAGACAAAACACATTTGGTCTTGCTTGAAGTTAATTAATTTAATCATTATGTAGCCCTCAATCTTTACCTACTACTCATCCCTAACTCCGCAGGATGGCTTCCAAACTTTCAAGGAACAGACCCTTTCTTCAGCTGAAATTGCATAAACATAATTTCAAGATATAAAATACCTTAAAGAGAAAATGTATGGGGCAATGGGAAGGGGCAGCTCCCCCTGGCATTGCTACCAACGTATGTCCAGGAAAACTTCTTGAACACAACCATAAAACCACAGCTCTGATGGAGTGCCTACTTTTATACGGTTCACTGGAAACACCCAGGCCTCCTGGGCCCCCTGAATTAGAATGTCCTCAAAGGGACCCAGGAACCTCTCCCTGAAGCTCAGGGCTGGCTCTCTCCTCCTTTCTGGCCCAACTCCTCCCCAGGGACTAACCCCCACTTCCCCCTTTTCCTCCATGGAGACATCAGAATGTAGCAATGTGAGGGGTCTGGGAATTTCTGCCTCATTCTCCCATTGCCCCTGGACTTCACAAGTCTGAAGGTTGGTGCAGTGAGTGATGACAGATTTCAGAAACTGACACCTCTCTTGTGCTAGGGAGGGGTGGGGCAGGGAGGCCCAATCCCAGGCACTCCAGATGGAGCCAAAGAAACTCTCCTTCCCCAGAGAAGCTGTCATAATGAGAGTTCCACAAACACCACCAACCTGGGCTGGACATCACCTACTGATGCACCCATGACAAGTGGTAAGTCTCAAACCAACCCACCTGGAACAAAGCTAAATCCTGTGTTTGTATAAACCACTTTGGTTTAAGTGCCACTGAGCTATTTCCCTTGAGCTCTAGGAGAACTGTTCACAACATGCACAGAGCAACTGCTAAAGAAATAATGGGCACAGCACATAATAACATCATAACTGTCCCAGGCATAGTGTTGAGAGGCAAAGGAAGAGGACAGGCATCAGAAAGCAACCGTGTGCAGAGGCTCCTCTGCTTGCCAGGTAACCTAAACAAAGAACTGCCAGGAGCCATCCTTGGCCTCTTCTTGCCCGACCATCACATACACACAGCCCCAGCAGAGGCAACAGGTGAGGTGAGTTAGTTTCACAGTGGGGTCCAGGACCTGTTAGAAGGCTGGAGGACAGCGCTACAGAGGCCCACCAGCCCAGAGACTGCCAAGTGTTCAAGGAGGAGTAGTGAGCCTGAGTTGCGATGAAATGGAAAGAAAAGGCAGGTGTAAGCAACCTGGTAACCTAGAGAGCTGGACAACTTGGCAATGGCCTGCACTAGCAGGCTCCTGTAGATGCACCTCAGCACAGGACAGGTCTGGGCTCCTCCTGACCCTCCCCTTGGCCCACTGAGTGCCTGGGATGCCAGCCTACCTCACAGGGCCCTGTATGCAGGAAGGGCCTGATGCATGTCAGAATGTGCCTGTCTTTAGACAGAGGCATGTGTAGGAACTGACAGATTTGTAGTTGGCAAAACCTAAGACCCACTGACATCACATTCAGTGCCTTCACTTCATTCCAGATGAATGAGAAGAGAGTTACAGGGCAGGAGGAGAAGGTGTGCTGCTCTGCACAGGGAGCTCCCTGAGGTCCCTGACTCCCACTTCAAGCCGGACAGCTAAGAGACAGCTTGAGTTCTCTGGAGATCTTCCTCCTCCAAAACTCAATAAAAATGTGCAAACGTACAGATATCTACATTTAATCAATGAACACAAGCCAATTAAAATGCACTCTCAGCAACCAAGCATGGGAAGAGACAAGAATAATATGAATGTTTTTAAGGCACTGTGGTTTTGCAAAATGTCCACCATGCCATATTATTCAAAACACATTTTTAAGGAGGCTTCTATATGGAAATATATCAAAATACATTTTAAATATTTGTACATTTTCTACAAGTTTAGGAATTACATTCCAACTAATCTGTCATCATCTTAGCAATAAAATTCAAGAGTTTTATGCAAACCTCTTGTCAACTTCCAATCCTGAAACCTCTGGAGGTTTATTCAGTCCAGAGAACTAAGATTATTTTCTACTATTAAGCATTAGGGTAAGATTTTTGCTTGGGTTGACACTATTTTGTGGGTCTCATTCAATGCAAAAAGCACATGGCTCATCTTGCAATAACTGGTGCATCCCTAGACAGGACTTTTCCCTGGAGTCTCATTTATGTGCCTTTCAGAAGTAAATTTGAACTAATGAAGAGATTCCTCATGAATCAGAAGGGCTACCAATGTTATTGTAACACATTTAAGAAGAGATCATACAAGCCAACCTCTTATGATCACTGGAAAATGAGTCAACACAGAATGTAGTCTGTTTAATATACTGAGCCAGGCATTTAAGACTTCTGTGATTAAAAAGGCCTATTAAAAATTGTATTTAAACTCCATCCTTCCATGCAGACCCTCCTGGAGGGTCTAGTGGGTTGCTGCACAGCCAACAAGCACCCTTAGTGACCACTGCTGGTCCTGGGGGTCAAAGGCTGATCATCCCATCCTTTAGCCACTGTCCCTCCATCAAGTAGCAGAGCCAAAGCCTCTTGTCCAGGAACATGTATGGAAAACAGTTCCCTTTAGCTAAAAAGAGAGACTTTATCAAAATATGTTATTAACAAAAGTGCCCACAGAGCATTTCACAATCCAATATAAATGGTAAGCAGGAGAAGTGAGTTTCTCACAGGAAAGGTATTCTGCCTTCCCTGCCCTGCCTCTGGAGCATCCACTATAGACTGCAATCCTGGGGATGTAGGCAGCAGACATACAGTGCTCTGCCACTGTCCCCGACAACCCATAGCCCGACATCCTGGGGATGTGTGCTCATTCACTTTTCCAAGAAGTGGGGTGGCCTTGGCCATATGTGCCACCCAACCCTCCTTCCCTTTCCCGTCTGGAGATATTGTAACCCTCTGGGCCAATTCAATTCAATCTGTTCAATTCTCCTTTATTTGGCAGTTTCTATATGCCTGACAATATACTAGTCTTTTCATAAACATGGCCTCATTGAATCCCCTTATAAGCTCAGTAGAGTCAATAATACCATTCCCACTTTGCAGGTGAAATTGAGCCTCAGAGAGGCTGAGTAACCTGCCCACATTGGCTATGGTTCACACTAGGTCTTTCCATTGATGAGCCCCAAGGTTTTCACTGCCATCTCTAAGAAGCAGAGTCTCGCAGGGACATGCACGTGTTGCTCCCGTGCGTGCATGCATACACACACACACACACACACACACGCACCTGTGAAGAGGGCTCAGACAGATGAGTACATGAGTTACTACAAGTCATTAAAGCTGATGAAAGTGCTTAATGACATTCTTAATTCTAAGTTCCTTTCATTAAACTCTTACATGTTATTTTCTTTGCCCTCAAATTGCATACAAGAGATGCCACAGGAAAGGCAGAAACATTCCCAGTCTCCTATCTGGGCTTACTACTGTTGGAGAGCTGGCAGTTAAGATCCCCAGCTTCAGTTCCGGCAGGATTATGGAGGAAGAGTTTGGGAAGCAGAGCCTGTAGAGGACTTAGTGGGCTCAGGGTCCCTGACTAACACTATGGCTATGCTCAATAACACCTGTCTGCCCGAGATGGTTTAAACCATCAGCAGAGACCCCTGGAGCTGGTCTTCCAGGAATGAGTGTGCTATATTTGATTAAGACACTTTCATTCCTAATGAAGTAAAATGGAAATCATATACCATCCCGCCTCCGCCAATGAAAACTCACAGACTGTTGACCTGAACTCTTCTCAAGAATTTAGGGGAAATCATCTAACTGAGAGAGCCGCTGTTACCAAGATGCTGTCTCTTGTATTTAATAACCTTGAGGAAGTTTCCCCAACACCAATAGGTGCCAGTTTCATTTATCTGCTGAAGCTGGCAACACTCAGAGCATGTAGTACTTTTACACAGAGAAGGGGCCAGAAGAGAGAAAACCCCCAAACACATAATACTTTGTTACACAACTGAGCTAACAATTCACACACACACACAACCCACCCCCCTACACACACAAATCCCCACCAGGTTTTTCCTTCACAAAGTTTCAACTAAAACACAACTCAAGAGTTGACACACCATCAGCAAGTGCCAGGATGAACTGTCAAAGCAAAGAAATAAAACAGCAAAATCATCTTTCTACTTCAGAAGCACAACCTTTCCATTACAGGAGTCCCTGTGTGGAGCGCTGGGCTTCTTGAAATACAACCAAGCTTCAAAACCGACACCCACTACATTTCCCCAGCACAGACCTGATTCACATGAGCACTTCCAGGGCATGAGCCGCGACAAGCTTCTCAGAAAAGAGACTCTGGAAAGAGAAGGTGCCTGAGGTCCAGCATGGGCTTGAGTTGTACCGTTGTTCCTGACACCACCTCCTTTTGGGTCAGTCCTGGCCTAGGGGCCACTCTCCACATTTACCTAGGCCCTTGTTTTACATACTTAGAAGTTTGACTGTAAGAGACCCTGGTGCACTTCCCTTTCAGGGATGCCAGAGCATGACATCCATTCTGCTTCATGTTCTTGGCTGCTTCAGACAGCAGGATCCAAGGCCTCACCAGGCTCCATCCACAGCAGCTCTCGCACCAGTGAGAATAGACAAAAGAATGAAACAAGATGTACATTCTCCCTCATGGGCCTCACATCTGCAGAGCCAAGGTGTGGACTTCATTCAGCAGACAAGCCTGGAGTAGGGAACCATGGAGCTGGACTGCAGGAGACCCACTTCTGGTTGCCCAGGCCCCACCCAGGCTAGGTGTGGCTGTGGCTGGCTTCCTTTTAATTGTATAACTGTGTGTGGCTCCTGCTTCTCCTTTTTAAACTTGTTGGGCAATTGTTCAAAGTGGAGATTTGAGTGAAAAGCAAAATCACTGAGAAGCCAAGGGACCAACAAGTGCCTGGGGGACCGTGAGACAGACTCTGACAGGAGAGGAAGCGGGCATAAGCACAGGGTAGACTGCAGGGCCAACTTCCAGCACCTCCATTCTGACTAGAGAGATTCACACCTCACTTCACACCAGCCGAAACCTTGATCTCTACTTGCATCTCTGGTGCCACTTTTTTTACAGAACACTGAGGAATTTTCCTGTAATAGAATCTGGTATCCTTTCACCACTGGCAGTTCTGAATTCCAGCTCTTAGGAAGTAAAGTGTATCCTGGGAGAGACATGACCATCCTTTGCTGTCTACCCAATGCCACTCCCTTTCTTCTGCCTTCCCATCAGAACCTGGCTTGAACAGTGGCGGTGAGTTACTGCGTCTAGCATTGGGCAATGGATATAGACTACTGTAAGACAATGGTGACAATACTGTTTCCTGCTTTCTTTACCTCTCTTGCAGTTAGTGCTAGTGCAATAAAACCTAAGCAGAAACCCAGTCTCAGACAATAAAACCTAAGCAGAAACCCAGTTCCAGCCAATAAAACCTAAGCAGAAATCTGCCCAGCGTATTTCCAGGAAGTGTTTGCAATCCTAATAAAACAGAAGCAGCTGGTACTGACCAGCTTTTCTTCCCTTGAACTAGGGCATAATGGCTAGTGCTTCAGCAACCACCTTGTCGCCACACGGTCCAGAGACTTAGAGGTCAGCCCAGATGGGTCAAGCCTTTATACCAAAACCGGTAACCTTGAGACTCC
The DNA here is from genome assembly GCA_963573385.1 of Cacajao melanocephalus. Taxonomy (NCBI): domain Eukaryota; kingdom Metazoa; phylum Chordata; class Mammalia; order Primates; family Pitheciidae; genus Cacajao; species Cacajao melanocephalus. Next base: position 82,840 of record CAUYLG010042952.1, read on the forward strand.
TTCTTGTGAGTGAAAAGCAAGCTACTCATTGGTCACTTTTCTGTTCCTCAAGCCTGACCAGATTCCTAAGTAATACACACATATGCACTTTATTTATCCATATCAATGATTCAGTGATTACAGCTACAATTCATTTCCTGTTTATAACTATTTCTTAGTCCAATAAAGACTTCCAGAAAATTTATCTAATTGGTCCCACTAACATCTTGTTACCAGGTGACTGTCTTTTCCCCACTTCAGAGGTAAGAAAACATGCCTGGAAAGGTGAAGTGGTAAGTGCAAGGCACTCACAGCCAGATCTTCCCCAGGCTTCTATGGAACCAGGGTCAGCGTGCAAGGTGGTGCAGATGGTGCAGTTCTTCAGGCAGCTGGAGAAGGGTGGCTTCAGGAGGCCAGAGGGGTCCCTCCACATCACAACACAGCACACTCATAGTTGTACGCAGCTGGGTCTACTTATACAGAGGGTGCAGATGGAACAACAGGGGTGCAAAGGTGGGCAAGGGCCTACCTGAAGAAGAAGTGGGGCCTCACTGAAAATTTCGCCACTGTCAGGAACAGAACTGTGTCCCTGAAAATCCCTATGTTGACATCCTAGCCACCAATATGACTGCATTTGGAGATAGGGCATTTAAGGAGGTAATTAAGTTTAAATGAAGTCATAAAGGTGGGGCCCTAAACCAAGAGGATTTGTGTCCATTTGAGAAGAAAGAGAGACACCAGAGACCACTGGCTCTAGCTCCATACGTGCTATAGAAAAGAGGCCATGTGCAGGCACAGCAAGAAGGCAGCTGTCTGCAAGCTGAGGAGGGAGCCCTCACCAGAAGGCAGCCCTGCCAAGCACCTTCATCTGGGATTTTCAGGCACCAGAATTGTAAGCTGCCCGGTCTGTGTACTTTGTACGGCAGCCCCAGCTAAGGTAACCACCTCGACTAATGCCAGTGGCCTCTATGTCTGCTGCTTCAAGGAGCCATGTTAGCAATGGTTCTAGACTAACTGTTGGAGGCCAGGCACTACAAGGACTAGGCTGGCTCCTTCTGGAATTCTGTCTAAAAGTCAGTCTCTCCTGGCTCTGTGGTATCAACTGGCTCAGGTCTCCATACCCAGGAGGCTCTGAGCCCTAAAGTACACCCAGCAGGGCCACACAGGGTGCTCTCTGATGAGAAAGTCCCCAGTCCATGAGGTGCAAAGCCAAGCCACTGGGGGCCTGGACTGTGTGCCTGTGAAGCAGTGCACCTTGCATCAGAAATCTCAAAGCAGCATCCAGGCCTACGGAGCAGGAGGGGCCACAGTGAGTAGAACAAACATCATACAGAGATAAAGCACTGCAGAGAAGGTGCGTGGATTCAACCTCTGTCTCAGTCCCCACTATCAAGGGCAATTTAAATTACAGTTTGCGGAAAATATAATAATATTTCTCGCCAGGGAGAGACAGTGATGGCTGCATCTAGTACAGTAAGAATGGAAAGAGGCAGACAGAGGGAGAGATGCTTAGAAAACGAATTATTGAGACCTTTTGATTGATCTGATATGTGTGTGTGGCATGGTGTGTATGTGCATGGTATGTGTGTAAGTGCATGTGTGTGTGGTGTGTGGGGTGTATGTGTGATAGGTATGTGTTTCCATGTGTGGGGGGTATGGTGTGGGGTGTGTGTGTCTGTGCATGTGTGGTATGTGTGTGTGTGTATGTGTGCTATAGTGTGTGTGGGTGTGTGCAGTGTGGTGTGCATGTATGTGCATGGGTACGTGTATGACATCTGTGGGGTGTGTCTGTGTATGTGCATGTGGGTGTGTGTTTATGGGTGTTTGGCATGTGGGGCTGGAAAAGGAGACAGAGAGAAGCCACAGGAGTGAGCAGGATCTCCACCGCACTCCTGGGGCTCCGGGTGCTGGTGAAAGGGCAGTAGAGAAGTGCCTTCCTCTCACCCTCACAACTCCCTCACCATCCTCATTTTGTAGAGAGGACACAGAGCACAGTGAAGGCTATCGACCGCCCAGTGCTGCCAGCTGGCCAGGCCCTGCTGTGAGCAGTCCGCCTGGCCAGAACACCATGTTCCCTGGACTAGGGAAACCTGCTTTTTCCTATCAGCCTTTCAGAGCTGTACAAAGAGCTGACAACAGAATGCTCAACAGTGACCACTCACTCACTCACTGCATACAGCAGGCATGGTCAGCTTCACTCTCACTGGAGTCCACCCCTGAGGAGACCTGAGAGAGGCCTGGGGCTGCGGGAGGACGCTGGTCACAGCTGCCTTGCTTCCCTAGCCTTCCCAAGGACAGGGCAGGTGCTTACCAGAGCGAGGCCTTTTGCACTGGTCAAAGCAGCAGGGGTTGGGAGGGCATTAACAAACAAGGGGGCTCTGCAAGTGGACCCCAGCTTCTGAGAGTACCACAGCCTCAATCCACGCATCATGTGGGCCTCGTCTCCCAACTATGTCCTGGACCCACTGCCATCCTAACCAGAACCCCCCAGCTGACCCTGTTCAGGGGCCCACTCAGGGCTTCCACACTCCTCCACAGGCCCCCAGATCACCACGCAGACCTGCAGGAATCAGGCAGTTAGGCATCAACTGCCCTTCAGCTAGGCCTTCCAAGGGTGGCCACATCAGCCACCCTGAGGTAATTTGAATGTGAAAGGGACAGAATTTAAATTACTCTGCCTCATTTACAGTTGTCCTTGCTAGAGGAGAGAAGAAACAGCCTTGGGAGAAATTTCAGGTGATGGTTAATAGCAGCTTCCAAGAAAATGCAAGTCCTGAAGCCATTTCATGGGCCAGTGAAAAGAGCCAAATCTCTCTTTTTGGTGGAACGAATTCCAGTAGACCTGCCTCATGGAATGCCTATTTCTGGGCCCCAAGAACCCTCCCACTGATGGCTGCAATGAAAGGCATCCAAGAGACTAAACACTCCAACCATATCATAAAGCGTCCCTATCCCCTGCTCCCACTCCTTGCTGTCTCAAATAGTGTCGCCTTTCAGAATGTCCCTGAGTAGATGGTACAGCTGCAGGTGTGAAGGTTTGTTCCATCCACCATGTGAGGAGCTTTGCTTGTCTAAGCCACACACCCCAGACTGAGTCTCCCCTTGGTCCTCAGCACCCTTGGTCTTAACATGCAAGTGATAAACAACTTCTAAAATATAGGGTTTCACTGTCATTTCTAAGGGACTAAGCTCCACACGCACAGGTGTGAGGTCATGCCACATCATATATTCTCCCTCAGGATGGACTCTCAAGGCTGGGGCCTTCCCTGGCCACTTTTGGAACCCAAGCAAAACACAGAGAAGGTGGAAGAAAGACATCTGGTATGGCACTTTTCAAACACCGGGGAGTCCGGGAATCACTGGTAGCATGTGCTCAGTAGAGATCCCCGGCCACATGTTAACAGAGCTCCATTCAGCAGGTAATGGCCAGGCCAAGCATGTGCAGGTATATGCATGCCCTCCCCATGCCAATGCCATTGTTGATGCGGGAGCCGATACCTGGGTCCGTGGATCAGGCACAGAGTGTTCCACTCACTACCATCCAGCATCGTTAGGATTCTGTACAGTAGAAGCCCAATAAATTTTGCTTAAAAGACTAGAAAAGGAAGTAATTATGTAAAGTGTCTTAGGTCACAGTGATTTACTGCATGACACACCATATAGCTTTCTAACATGAAACACTATTCTACTGCTCCAAGATTCAGCAAATGCCACATTCGTGTCCTGCCCTTCCCATAAACACTGGGTCTGATAAATGTGTGGGGGAGGTCAGGGGTAAGGGAGGACATTCTTTGTTCAAACAATTTTGAAGAATACTGGATTCCATTTAAATAGACTATTTCTATGTTGCAGGCCTTCTGAAGGCCTTTGATATGCTAACGGACATCATGTATCTTTAAGAAAAAAATGATAGTATATAACATTTCCTAAGCTTTTTGAGTCAAATAACCTTTATTTTGTAATGGAAGATATTTTAACATCATGAAACATAACTTGGGAAACTTCCAGTTTCACCATTTCACAAAGCTTTCTAGTTTTCAAAATGTTTCTGTAAATATCAATCTCCTAGAATATCCAAGCCCAATTCCTGCCTCCACAGTGACACCTGGACAAGTCAGGAGACTCTCCTTACGTCTACCTGAAAATGCTTGAAAAGATTCCTTAACTGGGAATTACAGAAAACCACCAGAGGAATTACTGTAATGCCTTGATTCTAAGACACGTGATCAGACTGATAAGAACCTATATATAAAAAATAAAAACAGAAATAGTGAGAGCATCAATCCCTGTAGACTAGGTCACCCTGGGGTAGCAAACAGACCAGCAGATACCCTAGTGGCTCATACCCACAACGGCTTGTTTCTCACTCATGCTAATCATGCATTACTGTCAGCCTGGGGCTGTGCTCTAAAACCCCTCTCTCTGGGTTGGAGGCTGGTGGAGCAGACAACCCCAAACACCTTTAGAGCAAGGGTGCTCTAAAGGATCATGTGCCAACAACTCATTCCAGCTGGAAGTGACACACAGCATTCCCATTCACAAATCACTGGGCGAAATCATCCCCCGGCATGCCCCGCCACAAGAGGCCCCAAAGTCAGCCCAGCTGAGTACCGTGAAGAGCTGGGAACCCCACCAACGGCACTGATGATGACCACTGTGGGCTGTGCCTGCTGCAGCCCTGTGTATGTGACACATCCTAAATTCAGGGATACTAAGACATAAAGAAGAACCTTAACATTTAAGAAAACGGAATTTTAAAACCATGCATAAGTTTTTTGTTTTTTGTTTTTCAGACAGAGTCTCACTCTGTTGCCCAGGCTGGAGTGCAGTGGCATAATCTTGGCTCACTGCAGCCTCCACCTCCTGGGTTCAAGCGCTTCTCCTGCCTCAGCCTCCCAAGTAGCTGGGAGTACAGGCATGGGCCACCACACCCGGCTAATTTTTGTATTTTTGGTAGAGACAGGGTTTCACCATGTTAGCCATGCTGGTCTTGAACTCCTGACTTCAAGTGATCCACCCACCTGAGCCTCCCAAAGTGGTGGAATTACAGGCATGAGCCACTGCGCCTAGCCTGAAAATCATGCGTACATTCTATTCATGTTTACTGAGCAGTTATTTTTTGCATAGATATGAATTTATGCATATATGGGCCAAGTATCTATTCGTTATACACCAGCTCTGAGTAAATATCCTGCCTTGCCATGGCTGGAATAAACTCCTAGGGCGGAGTCCTGAAGCTCCTGCATCATCCCTGCCACCTTCCCTGACTCTCGAACTCCAGGCTTGCTGCAAAGGAGGCAACTGGCTTTCTTCAACATTGGTTCCCTGCCCCTTAACAGAGGCACATATAACTCCCCAACCCTTCTGCTGCTTCCACGGCCTTCTAGGGTCCTGTATCTAAATTTGCAATTGCACAAATCCATGCGATGTGGAAACTCCCCTCCAAACGCCCCCTGCCAGGACGTTTGCACTGCTGTGGCCGTAGGAGCAATTAAGTACAGACCTGTGATTTTAGCAGGGAAAGCAACATGCCCAAGCAGACACTGTGAATCAGAGGGCTCCCAGCAGAATGACACTGCTGCAGAAACCAGAGTCACTGTCAGCTCCTCAGTCCCAAAGGTGAGTGACCATTCGCATCTGTTCTTCCATCTGATCATCACAACCATGCCTCGAGGGTGGCTGGGGTGATGTACCATCATTCTGTCTTACAGATGAGCAAACATCTACCCAGCAAGGAACGAGCTCAAGGTCACTTAGCTAATTTGTGTCTGAGTTCATTGAACATCCAGTGCTTCTGACCCCTCTGCCATTGGCCTTCCGCCAAAGCCCGTGAGGGGCTGGAACTGTGCAAGTTCACTTTGCAAAGATCCACCAGCTATTCTGGTCTATGGTTGGGTCCCTTGGGCTATGGGGCGCTGAGAGCAGGCTGGGGGGGCTCTCCCACCATGCACCATCATCCTACCTAAAGCACAGCATTGGAATCCCACGGGGGTTGTTTTGTAAGTTATGTCATGACACACAAATGTACTAATTCTACAACAATAATGAACAGAAAGCTTCTCCAGAGATGGAGCACACTCTCCTCACACTGACGTGGTGAACTGGTTTCTATGAGCACTGTTTCCCTGGGTCCTCTGCTTGGTAGGCTTTAAAGGTCCAAATATTTCAACTGGGTGGGTCTTGTTGCTGTCCATGCTTTTCATTCAATTTAAGACAGTTATACACATCCAGTTTCTCCTGTTTGTATTACACCATCCTAGATCATTTCCCCACCACTCATGGCTTATCAGTGAGATTTTGCTCAAAGTCCAGAGAAGCAACCTGCAGTCAGGACTGATAAAAACAACAACAAAAAAAAAACCCTCATTCTAAGGAAGGCAGACTCCCTTCTGCAATTGAGAAATCAAATACCAGAAGATTAGGTGCATTTTAGTCACATTTTTCTGTTTTGCTGTGCTCTATCCAGAAATTCAATATAATTTACGGACTAGAATGAATTCTATAGAGTAAATGTCTCTCCATTGAGTCTTTCCTTTGCTGATTTTTGAAAAACCCAAGGCTTTTGTTCTTCTGTGGGCTCTGAAAGTCAGGACATGTTGGTAATTTCTGAAAGCATGGATTGATTCTAGATGGGAACATAAGTTTCCTGGGTTTTTGGTAAGTCCTGCCCACAACTAAGGTGTTGTCCTGTGTTCCCTATCAGACCAAGGGGCAGCAGAGCCTGAAATCCAGCCACCACCCACACCCTCAGTCTGGGCTGCAAAGGAGCAGCACATTATTCGTACCAACCTGCTGCCCCCTTGCCTTTCTTCAAGTTGTACACAGAGGTGCTGCTGTGGCTTTATGCATGCATCCTTCCAATATTTGTAGATGAGAACCTAAGCCTCAAGGTGGTATTAAGAGCTGAGGCCTCTGGGGGTAATTATGTCATGACTCCCCCTCCTGAATGGGATTCATGCCCTTCCAAGAGAGCCGTCAGAGAGCTTCCCCCTCTTCCATCTCTTCTGCCTTGTGAGGACGCCACATTCATCCCGTTTGCCCTTCCATCTCCTCCAAACTGAGGAAACAGCAACAAGGCACCATCTATGGAACAGAGAGCAAGGCTGCATCAGACGATGAATCTGCCAGTGCCTTGAAACTGGACTTCTCAGACTCCCGAAATGTGAGAAATATATTTTTATTATTTATAAATTACTTCTTCTAAGTGATTTTGTTATAGCAGCGAGGATGGACTAGGCAGGCACCACATACGCTAACAAAAGCCTTGATGCCAAACATTTTAACAAGTCTATAACTTTATCTTTGGAAAATAAAAGGACAGGAACAAAGAGGTATGGAGAAAAGATGGTGTTCATTGCATCTGTTTATAGAGACAAAAAAACAGAAACTACTAACATTTTCAACAAAAGGGTATTATGGTAGTCACAGGTGTTACTAACCAAGTGTGTCTAGCTTCCTTGCTTCCAGGTGAAGGGAGACGGTGGCCTCCCTGTTTTTGAGGCATGAGGCTGTGGGCCTGGCTTTGACTGATAGAGAGTGGGCAGAGAGATGATGTGCCTCTTCTAGGTGGAAGCCTGAGAGCCACGGCCTGACCTCTCACACTCCTACCTCCATCAGCCACTATGCAGTGGCTGCTCCTGGTCTGCAGCACGACAGCCCCTGTTGAGTGGGGATGGGGACAAGGGATGAAAGTAAGAAATAAGCTTTTCTAACCTGCTGAGATTTTGAAGTTGTTTATTACTGACGCATAACAGAACTCATGGTGATTGATATACAAATGGGCATCTACTAGTGGTCTGCTGCTGTAAAAAAATTAAAAATAATTTAAATAGTCCTGGTATCATGGGCTGGGTGGAGAGTTTGGTAAAACTATTTCCTGTGAGCATGTTCAGAGCAGATCCTCTACTTTATGAGAATAGGTGGAAGACAAAATGTCAGTCCTGTGGGACTGAGGGTCACTGATAGCTGGGTTTGGCAAGGTGATACAAGAAAGAGATGAGCTCAGAAAAGAACTGGCCAATTTGTAAGCAGAAATGAAAGGAGTGGTCCATACATATAGAGATTTATCAGATTGGAAGATGAAATAGCTTCTCATCTCCAAATAATAAGCGATTAAATCAAGGATGGACTTTGAGCTAGAAAACCACATTTTAAAGGCAAGGATCTAATGAAGGTCAGAAGCCTTGAATTGCTGTTATAAATTGTGAAAGGCATAAAAGCCTAGTGATTTCTTTTTGTTGGATAAATGGCTTAGTGGGAAAAATAAAACCTAAAAACAAAGAATATGACAGTTCTGGGAAAGCCTGATGAGCTCAAGAAGGCTACAAATAGCTGGGTGCTACAGAGAGGAAAGTAAGCATGCTTTCTGCAACTCTTCTGCAAGTCTAAACTTACCTAAAAACCAAAAAGTAAAAAAAAAAGATGTAGATTTGCATTGTTAATGCACATGGATGTTTAGTAAACGTTCAGAGAGAGAAGAATATGACTAGTGTGATTCATATATTTGCAGAGCCATAAATACATAAAATCTGGAAGGACAGATACTAACGTTGGTTGTCTGGGAATACGGAATTTTGAAATTCCAATTTATTTTATTTTGTCTGTCTGTGTAGTCTATTTTTTTCTAAAGTAATCATATGTGTATAATTCAAAACCACTTCATTTTCATACAAACTTATATACTTACATATAAGTACTTACGTATTATACAGGTAACATATACTAAATATATTACATTATATATAACATATAAGTAATATATAAGTAGTTATATATTATTTCATATGTAATATATAATTGCATATATTTACATAAATATATCAAATATATTTGATATATGTAATTATCAAAATTATAATCACAGTATTTATAGTTTTGTGATTATCACCTAGGTATACAAGCCTTTTAAATATCTAGTCCTTTTAATCCTCACCGCCACACTGTGAAGTGGTATCATTCGCATGGCAACTAAGAAGGTGAATAAAACTCATGTGCTGAGGGTCAGATGCAAAGGTTGATTAAAGAAAGCCCACTCTTGCCCCACTCCATCCTTAAACATTCTTATTAGTTGCTTCTGCTGGCAACTACTTAATACTTCACATCACAGGAAGCAAGAATGGAAAGCTAATAATAGCAAAACACAGAAATCAGTAAATTATCTTGCAAGCAGGCAATGGAGCATATAAATTACTACTGAAAAGTAACTGAGACTGTCTATAAGACGACTTCAAGTCTATATATTTAAAAATATAAGATAGAGATGTATCCCACTTAAGCAATCAACCACACACCATTTGCCTTCAAAATTCCAAATAATAAAGTCAGAGTTAAATTCTGTTTTATCCTGGCACTTCTCTCCAGGTTCCTTTAGGTTGAGATAATTACTTGACTTTTTAGAGCTATATTTTGTATGAGATATCTCACAATTCTTCCCCATGTAAAGTGACACTGATACAATTATAGTCAACATGTACAGTGTGTCAGGCACAGTACTAAATGCTTCCCATGCATTTATATATTTTAATCTTAGTAACAAGACACTATTGCTATCCTCATGCATGGACACCTATTGGGCAGAGAGAGCAATATGTGTTCATGCATGAAGATAGCCTGTCTGCTTCACGGAGATCTGGCCCCACCACTTTCTGGTAGCTGTGCTCTCATAACAGGACGCAACACTGGATCCAGTGGTTGGCTCCAACAAGCTAGACCAGAGTCCTTCTCCAGGAATTTGAAATCAGGGCTGAAAGATTCTTTTTATGTTTTTAAATTGTAAATTTTTATTTTTTAGCCAGCTTTATTAAGATATATTTCACTTACCACAGAATTCACCCATTTAATGTGTACAGTTCAATGCTTGTTCATATAGTCACAGAATTGGGCAACCATCAGCACAATCTAACTCTAGAGCATTTTCATCACCCTGAAAGAAACCCTGCACCCACCAGCAGTCACTTACCATTCCCTCTGAGGTCCCCAGCCATAGGCAACCATGAGTCTACTTTCTGTCTCTGTTGGTTTGCCTATTCTGGGCATTTATATAAACGCAGTCATACAATATGTGGTCTTTTGTGACTGCCTCCTTTTGCTTAGCATATTTTCCAGGGTCAATCATGTTGTGGCACACATCAATTTTTTATTTCTCTTTGTTGCTGAATAATAACACAATATACAATATGCCAGTGTATATTACATGTTATTTAACCATTCATCAGTTGGTGGGCCTTGAGTTGGTTCTACTTTATGGTTATTATAAATAATAACAATAAACATTCATGTACAAGTTTTTGTGTGAGCATGTTTTCATTTCTCCTTCCTAGAAGTGAAATTACTGGGTCATATGGAAATTATATGTTTAACTTTTTGAGTAACTACCGAACTGTTTCTCAAAAAGGTGTACCATTTTATATTCCCACCAGAAACATATATATGATAGTTCTAATTTCTCCACCTCTTTGCCAACACTTGTTTGTGTTTTTGATTCTACACATCCTAGTGGATGTAAAGTGCTGTCTCATTCTGTTTTTGATTTGTGTGTCTTAATGACTGATGATGTTGAGCATCTTTTCATGTGCTTATTGGACATTTAAGTGTCAACTTTGGAGAAATGTCTAGTCAAGTGTCTTTTCTATTTGTTATTGGGCTGTGTTTTTATTATTGGGTTCTAAGAGTTCTTTAGATATTCTGGATATGAGTTCCTTATCAGATATGATTTATAAATATTTTCTCCCATTCTGTGGGCTGTCTTTTTGCTTCCTTGAAGGTAGTATTTGTGGCACAGAGATTTTTAATTTTGATGTGGTCCAATGTATCTATTTTTTCTCTTGCTCCTGGTCTTTTGGTATCACACAGTGGTAGCTCTCTGAAGTGCGGAAGCTACTGGTGGTCATCTGCTCCCATGTGGATGAGGAACTCAGCAGGGAGACAGAAAATGGCATACTGGCACAGTGAGAAATGGAACCATGTAGGCAGACACAGGCCTGGGCTTCCCAAACTGCTGCTCTCTGGGGGCCAGCATGCCCTAGACACAGCTGCACCTGACTGCAAATCCTTGGGCATCATGGGTCCCACTCTCCAGTTCCCTCCAGTTTCTCTTATTTATTAGGAAACAAAGAAGCAACAAAGAAAAGAAGTTCGACCAGTGTACCAAGTTTACATTTGAGAAACAGGTTCCAAGAGGGTCCAGTCACAAAGTCGGTGCTGTGGAGGGACTGTGATTCAAATGCAGGCCTGCACCCCCAGCCTGGCCACTCTGCCTCTTCGTGGGAAGTGAAGAAACATCATAAATAACTAGACAAGCTTCTCTTCACTTGCAAAGAGATTCACAGAAAACTTTCTTTAAATAGCACACTGCAAGTATCAGTTGCTGGGACTTTCTTACATAAGAGAGATCAGCAATTGTAGAGCCTGAAGAGACTTCATCTCTAATCCAGGAAGAACCCTCAGGACCAAGAGGGCAAATCCCTGGGGAAATGCACTATAACACACCTTTCTGGGAATATCTTTGTACAGACTCGACCTCAAAGTGGAGAGGAAGGCTATGTACCCCAACAGAGGACTCCACCATCTCTACAGACCATAACTAGTTAAAAAGACATCCTCAATTTTATAAATTCTCTGAATAAAACTCACAAGACGTATGGTTCCATGTAAAACTAAAGAGAGTAAAATGGGGCAAAAAAAAATTCGGCCTGTGGGGCATGGATTTCAAGGGGTTGGAGAACAATGTTCAAAGGAAGCTCCAGCTACATGCTGAAAACTTTGTCAGCCTCTCTGCAGCCTGTGCTTCAAAGACAAAAAATACCTCACACATAGAGCCCTGCTCCTCCATGTCTCCCCAGGACACCTCTCTTGAACACAGGTAGGAGCATCAGCGACCTCCCACCAATCTTACTAAGCTGGACTTCCAGGGAGGAGGATGTGTCTTTGCTCCACCTCCAGGGGTGTGGCCTTGAGAGGGAGCATTCCACATGTTAGCCAGTAAATCACAGCTGCTTAAACAAAATAGCGAACCTATATATTTGATTGTCAAAATGCAGACTCCCACACCAAGGAATCTTGCCAACAATGAGGATAGATTTATTTTAAAAGAGCTAAAATTACCCATTACCCTGTTTTTGAGAGTCGCCATATCTGTTACATAAATATCCTTACAGCAAAGAATAGGTAAGCATAAAGTTAGCAAAAGCATTACACTCAAGGTTTTCAAAGGGCACTGCCTCCTGAACCTACCTGATGGAAATATCTCAACTTATTTTCTTCTCTAACAAATATAGACAAGGATCTTGGCTGTGAACTTCATTTCTCTGATTGCACGTGTACTTTAGAACCTAAAACTCTTAGAAGAGAAATTCATGTGGTTCACAGGAGGATGCCAGAATATCAAACTAGAGCTGCCTGGTCACGAGCCCTCAGCAGCAGCCTAAATCCCATGCTGGAAAATGTGGATCTCATTGTGTTCTCAAAAGGAGGTCTACTTCAAGAATGTCAAACTTAAAAATAAGAAACAGTTCATGGCATAAACTGTCATATGTCATTAACCTGACACCCTCAAAGAATCCATTCATTCAAGGGTTATTTCATTCATACATGCATCCTTATACATTCATTGAACACCTTCCAGACAATCCTACAGGCTTGTTAGGTAGGAAAAAGACTAAGACACAGTCTTAGCATTACAAAGCATGAAAAGCAGAGTAGGGGACAGCACTAGCCACTAGGCAGATCACCTGCTAGAGCACCAGCAAAGCAGGGACACTGAACAAAGGCTTTGTACTGTTTCTGAAACAGATTCTTTCCTGCTCAGGACACTGAAGGCTGCTCCTTCCACCAGGCTGGCTCCAGCTCAGCATCTGGGTCTTATCCAAGCACTCCTCAGAGAGGCCTTCCTGAGGCGCATCTCACCCCCAACCCTCCATCACTTGATCTGTTTTATTTCCATAGCAACGCCTGCCACTTTGCAAGGATGCTCCATGCATGAATGCCAGCTCACCAGGTATTCTCCATGCCCACAACAGACTGAGCATTCGGTAAGTTATATTTTTCATTACAAAGATAATGAAAGGAAAGGAAAGACAAGACAGCCAAACAGAAAGAACTGCTAAATTTCAGAGAAATTGTTCTTTAGTATAAGAGATGTCTTCCTAAATGATTGTTATAAAGATAATAAAATCATATAAAAAGCCTTGACGTTATCACCCTCATTTTTAAAAATAGCCTCTTTAATGTAGTGATCATCAACTGTTTTGCTAAGAAAGATGAGGCCATTACGTACTCATACATCCACTCCCCTCACCCAGCCAAAGACTTTCCTAAGTTATAATATTTTTTGCAAGGTTTACATCATTTATATCACATACGTTCACTATAATATATGCAAATTGCCTGTCTGTCTTATTTTTATGTTTGCACATATCCAAGGTTCACCACCCATTTATACTAAGCTCTGTACTTTCATTCACTTCTATTTTGGCTGGATTTTGACATTCAGTAGTTTTATTCAAAACCCTTATTCAAAAGAGCTCATAACAGGTAAGCTCTCTGATTTACAGCATGCTTGAAAAAAATCTATTCATTGTCTGTCTTTATACTTGGGGCAATTTGGCTAAATAGGAAATTATTGAGGGCCCAGTTGTTCCACTCAGATTTCTTAGAGACCAGCATCTTTCAGAAAGTGTTGCTTGGCAGATGCTGACCCAGTGTGATTCTACTTGCCTATGTTCCTAAACTTTTCTACTTTTGTGCCAGGTAAGAATCACCATGGAAATTGAGAAATTCACCAGGATGTCAGTCAGTCTTGGTCAGTCTTTTTAATGCTTACTCTATTAGTCTGTTTTCACACTGATGATAAAGACATAGCCAAGACTGGGCAATTTACAAAGAAAGAGGTTTAATTGGACTTACAGTTCCACGTGACTAGGGAGGCCTCACAATCATGGTAGAAGGCAAGGAGGAGCAAGTCACATCTTACATGGATGGCAGCAGGCAAACACAGAATAAGGAAGATGCAAAAGTGGAAACCCCTGATAAAACCATCAGACTGTGTGAGACTTATTCACTACCATGAGAACAGTATGGGGGGAACCGCCCCCATGATCCAATTATCTTCCATTGGGTCCCTTCCACAACATATAGGAATTCTGGGAGTACAATTCAAGATAAGATTTAGGTGGGGATACAGCAAAACCATATCATTCTGCCCCTGGGCCCTGCCAAATCTCATGTCCTCACATTTCAAAACCAATCATGCCTTCCCAACGGTCCCCCAACGTCTTAACTCATTTCAACATTAATTAAAAAGTCCATAGTCCAAAGTCTCATCTGAGACAAGGCAAGTCCCTTCCACCTGTGAGCCTGTAAAAATCAAAAGAAAGCTAGTTATTTCTTAGATACAATGGGGATACAGACATTGAGTAATACAATCATTCCAAATGGGAGACATTGGCCAATATAAAGGTGTGACGTGGCCCACGCAAGTCTGAAATCCAGCAGGGCAGTCAAATCTTATAGCTCCAAAATGATCTCCTTCAACTCCAGGTCTCACATCCAGGCCACGCTGATGCTAGAGGGGGGTTCCCATGGTCGTGGGCAGCGCCGCTCCTGTGGCTTTGCAGGGTAGAGCCTCCCTCCCGGCTGCTTTTGTGGGCTGGCATTGAGTGTCTGTGGCTTTTCCAGGTGCACAGTACAAGCTGTCAGTGAATCTACCATTCTGGGGTCTGGAGGTTGGTGGCTCTCTTCTAAGAGCTCCACTAGGCAGTGCCTTAATAGGGATGCCGTGTGGGGGCTGTGGAACCCACATTTCCCTTCTGCACTGCCATAATAGAGGTTCTCCATGAAAGCTCTGCCCCTGCAGCAAACTTCTGCCTGGGCATCCAGGCATTTCCATACATCTTCTGAAATCTAGGCAGATGCTCCTAAACCTCAATTCATAACTTCTGTGTACCCACAGGCTCAACACCATGTGGAAGCTGCCAAGGCTTGGGGTTTGTATCATCTGAAGCCATGGCCCAAGCTCTATGTCGGCCCCTTTCAACCATGGCTGGAGCAGCTGACACACAGGGCACCAAGTCCCTAGGCTGCACACAGCTCAGGGACCCTGGGCCCAGCCCATGAAACTACTTTTTTTCCCTTGCCCTCCAGGCCTGTGATGGGAGGGGCTGCCATGAAGACCTCTGAAATGCCCTGGAAACATTTTCCCTGTTGTCTTGGGATTAACATTTGGTTCCTCATTACTTTTGCAAATTTCTACAGCTGGCCTGAATTTCTCCTCAGAAAATGGGATTTTCTTTTCTATTGCACTGTCAGGCTACACATTTTTCAAACTTTTATGCTGTTTCCCTTTTAAAACTAAATGCTTTTAACAGCACCCAAGTTACTTCCTGAATGCTTTGCTGCTTAGAAATTTCTTCCACCAAATACCCTAAATCATCTCTTTCAAGTTCAAAGTTCCACAAATCTCTAGGGCTGGGACAAAATGCTGTCAGTCTATTTGCTAAAACATAACAAGAGTCATCTTTGCTTCAGTTCCCAACAAGTTCCTCATCTCCATCTGAGACCACCTCAGCCTGGACCTTATTTTACATATTGCTACCGGCATTTTGGGCAAAGCCATTCAACAAGTCTCTAGGAGGCTCCAAACTTTCCCACATTTTCTTGTCTTCTTCTGAGCCCTCCAAACTGTTCCAACCCTTGCCTGTTAACCAGATCCAAAGTCGCCTTCACATTTTTGGGTATCTTTTCAGCAACACCCCACTCTACTGGTAACAATTTATTGTTTTAGTCTGTTTTCACACTGCTGATAAAGACATATCTGAGACTGGAAAGTTTACAAAATAAAAAGTTTTAATGTGACTTACAGTTCCATGTGGCTGAGAAGCCTCACTATCAGGGCAGAAGGCAAGAAGAAGTCCCGTCTTACATGGATGGCAGCAGGCAAAGAGAGAATGAGGAAGACACAAAAGTGGAAACCCCGGATAAAACCATCAGATCTCGTGATTTGTATTCATTACCATGAGAACAGTATGGGGGAAACAACCACATGATTCAATTATCTCCCATGAGGTCCCTACCACAACACGTGGGAATTATGGCAGTACAATTCAAGATGAGATGTGGGTGGGGACACAGAGTCAAACTGTATCATTTACCTAAACGCAATTGTTCCTTTTGAATGACAGGGCCTATGTTCAATATTCCTTTTGAATGAAGTCTGGCCTGCATAGGTACAGTTTTCTTTTATTGTATACTTTAATGTTCTCCTTCTTTTCTGAAACTCTGTTAGAAAATCAGGCCGGGCGCGGTGGCTCATGCCTGTAATCCCAGCACTTTGGGAGGCTGAGAGGGGTGGATCACTTGAGGCTAGTAGTTCGAGACTAGCGTGGTCAATATGGTGAGACCCTGTCCCTACTAAAAATACAAAACTTAGCTGGGTGTGGTGACTTGCACCTATAATCCCACCTACTTAGGAGACTAAGGCAGGAGAATTGCTTAAACCTGGGAGGTAGATGTTTTAGTGAGCTGAGACCATACCACTGTACACCAGCATGGGGAATAGAACAAGACTCTGTCTAAAAAAAAAAAAAAAAAAAAAAAAGACATAAAATCAAATTATAGTGAGGCTTTGCTCCTTTTGCATGGTTTCTCCTACCCCATCCATGGTGTCTACATTTTCAAGGGGGCTTCCTATTTTGTGGCTTCCTGGTTAATCTCTGTGTTAGCATCATTTTCCTTTTTGCTTTTCCACTTTCTACCGTGACTTCTGCCAGCTTAGGCCTATTTTCCTCCCTCTCACTTGCTCCTCTGAATCTTTCTCCTATGCTTAACTTCTGCTTTAGAGATTTCCAGTTTCTTTTTGAGTGTAGAAATTTACTTTTTTGAACTCTTGAGCTGTTCACTGAATCATCCAATTCTTCCTCAAATGTTTGCTTATGTCTTTCTTTTACATTTCTTTTTAAATTTTTAAAAACTGTAATGGACACATAACTATGATTATTTCTGGTGTTCAATGTAATGTTTCAATAGATGTTTACATTGTATAATGTTTAAATTGGGTAATTAGCATATCCATCAAACATTTACCATTTCTTTGTGGTGGGAACACATAAGATCCCCTCTTCTCACAGTATATTGTACAGTAGGATAACTATAGTCAATAACAAGTAATTTATATAACCTCTTTCTTTTTTATGTTCAGGTTTCTCTGCATGCTTTTTCTTTTGCAGGCCTTAGTCATCTTTGAGATCAGCTACTTATGGAAAGATGGTATGGAGAAAACAAGGAAAGTAGGGTGAGAGAGTGTATGATCCTGATTCAAATTTGCCTGGAATATTTTCTCACCAATCTGTACTTTGTTCTGTCCTGGGAACCCACCTCCCTGAGCTTTTGGCCTTCAATGGTTACACTGGCTGATACAAACATTTATTGTCACAGGTCCTCTGGGCGGGGACTTGTCATAGCTGCATCTCCCTCTCCCACTTTACCCTGGGCAGGTCCCTAAGCCAGAGGCCAGATGATGTGCACTATGACTGGAAGAGGGCATGGTCTCTTCTTCATAGCTGTGCCTCCGAGTGTCCATAGCATTGAACTGGCTCTATCTAAGCAGGGAAACATGCTCATTTCCTTTTGTATTTGATGCCCCTGGCTCATGGTACATGCTTCATAAATATCTGTTAAATGAGTGAATGATCATGCCAACTAATAAAGCAGATAAAACCAAAGAGACCAACAGAAAGGTGAGCACTGACAGTGGGTACAGCAAACTATGAGGCAGTGGTGGGAGCGCCCACAGGTCAGGTCTCAAGACATGAAGACACCCTCTCTCTCCTCGAAGCATGGCGGGGCACTGAACCTGGGATGGGGTCTGTTGTATTATTTTCTGTGACTCCAACAAATTCTCTGACTTAAGCATGGTCTGACACCATCAAAATGGTAATAAACAGGTTCCAGACAGGGAGGCCTCCCACATTTGATTTTTCATCCATGGGGTTTTGTTCTAGAAGTCACACCCTGAGCAGATAAAAGAGGGCTTCTGTCATTTTCCATCTTGGTTCCATGGGCTTCTGCCCACTGCTGGATGAAAGCTCCAGGAAGTGGAGACCACCTTGGCATGATATGAAGACACTAAACATTGGGTTGTTCCAATAAAGATGTCAAACGTTCCCAACCTTCACCATGTGCGGATACCTGTAATGCCAGGCAAGCAGACACATGGACACTGCAGAGCCAGTCAGTATGGACCAATGGCCACCAGCCTAAGGGTGGCCATTCCCTCTTGGGGACCTCTCGCTTTCAGTTCTAAAGAAAGTTCCTACCTCCAGCACAACCCAGGGAGGCAGAAAACACCCAGAATGACTCTGGCACAGGCTGTGTGGAATGGGAGCTCAGAATCTAAGCAGACTCGCAGAGAAGGAAAAGGGCTGTTCCTTACGCCTGAGTCTGTTACCTGAGACCCAGTCACACTTAGCCTAACTGTCGGAAACACTTCCAAACAAGCCTCAAGCCACTGCTCGGGGCTCAAAGTGACGACAGCAATCTCTACTGCCATGGTAGCCTCTTTTTGCCCTTCTCTTTGTCTTCCTCATGCCGACCTGCTCCTGGTCTGGGGCACTCACCCTTCTTCTTGGTTAAGGGATTTGGGATATTCCAAATATACCTGAAGAGGCATAAGGCTGGTGGTTGTGCAGTCTCATCACCACTATCTGTTTCCTGCTCAAGTCCAAGCATCTGTGTCCCACAGTTGCTATTTCTTGTTCAAACCTGCCTGGGTTCATGCCTAAAATCAAAATCTTCAAGAATGCTAGAGCTGGCTCTTTAAGTCTGTAAACATTCTTAGTAAATAATTTTAAATGTTCTGTTCATCAATGCCAAATCAATACCAAATCAATGAAGTCAGACTTCATATCTGAATTAGACACAAAAAATGGAAATGAAAATCTGTCCTTCCCTCTGAATATTTGCAATCCTAATAGAGAGAGAAAGATCAAGATAGCACTTCAGGATGTTATAATGTTTTAGCTCCTACAAAGTGCTTTCACATACCTGAATGCATGTGTGTCTGACAATGACCTTGACGGGTATTGTCTTCATTTTACATATGACCAAAGTAAGGCTCAGACTGGTCAATTTTGAAAGATTAGAGAGTGCTGCAAAATAAAATGGCCAAGGTCAACACCGGAACTAAGTAACTGGAGCTACCTCTTTTTCCTCTGCCACTGAATCAAAGATCTTAATTAAAATTAGTTCACCCTGTTGTTCCTGCACTGACCTCCCACCTATACCACAGTGATGTGGTGATAGTACACAAAGATGTGAGCTCACTTCCCAGAATCCAATATGAAGAGACACATTTACTGAAGATGTCCTATGTGTATGCTGTGCCTGATGTAACTGTCAGAATTCTCTTAGTCACCACCATCACTCAGTGACATCATTGCCACGTTATGCACAAGGAAGGTCAGTGTGGACCAACAGGTTAGTATCATATACTCAATCACAGTGAAGCACAGCCAAGAACATGAGATGTCCAGAAGTTTGGGATGTTAGTATAAGGGAATGGTAATCAAGGCAATGTGGTAATGGTATGACCAACAAATCAATTAATGGAACAGAATAAAGGGTCCAGAAATAGATCCTCACTTACATGACCATTTGATTTTTGACAAAGGCACCACTATAATTCTTCATGAATAGGATGGTCTTTTTGACAAATTATGCTGAAAATATGGGATATCCACATGGAAAAAAGAAACCTCAACCCCTACCTCACACTATACACAAAAATTAGAGATAAATCACAAAGCTCAATGTAAAAGCTAAACTATAAAGCTTTAATAAATAAAACAGAATATCTTCATGGCTTAGGGTAGGCAAAAGTTTCTTAGGACACAGAAACAATAAGCATAAATGAAAAAAATGATAAATTAGACTTCATAAAAATTAAAACATTTTACTTACCAAAAGACCTAGCTGCAAGTCAACAATGAAAATACAAGCAACCTAGTAAAAATCAGTAAAAGAGATAGATAGGTAGTTTACAAATGAAGAGTATGTGAATGATCAATAAATGTCTTCAGCACTGTTAGTCAACAAGGAAATGCAAATAAGAACTGTGATGACACCCACTACTCACCCATGGCAATGCTCTAAGAAAGCAGGCTGCCACTGCCAAGTGCTGGTGAGGATGCCCAGCAACCAGAACCCTTGGACCATGTGGGCTGGAGAAGATGGAGAAGGAAACAGTTTTGTAAACTGCTCTGTGATCCAATGCCAATCCTAGGCATTAACCCAAAAGAAAGCAAAGCATCCATTCACAGAAAGCCCTGTACAAGAATATTCACAGCAGCCTTATTCCAACAAGCTCCAAATTGGGAAGAGCTCAGGAGTCTAGCCACAGGAAAGTAGCCAAGCAACCCCTGGCATGGTGAGGCAATGGAATGCAGACAGTGATGAAAAGGAGCAGGCCACTGATAAAGCAGTGGCATGGATGGATCACAGGGGCATTCCGCTGAGCAATGACTGCCCACTGTGGATCCCTTTCATGTGAAGTTCTAGAATAGGCAAAATTAATCCGTGATGGAGAAATCAGACAGGTTACCTGGGGGAAGGGCTGGAGCAGGGCACGAGAGAGATTTCTGGTGGGATAAGAATGTGAATGTTCTGTGTCTCTATACGGACTTGGATTGCAAAGGTGCATGCATTTGTCAGGGCTCATCTCATTTGTGCATTTCATTTTACCTCAAAAGAAAAAGAAAAAGTTAGGCTGGTAGGCTGAGAACCTGGGCCAACATTGGGGCAAGCCCTTCCTCCAAGCCTGACCCAGAGGTACGTCAGGCATTCTGCCTCCTCCGCTGGGGCTCTCTTGGCCACACCTATGTCAGGTGATGGGGAGCCAGAGAAAACCTACAGAGGTTCTGAGTACAGCAACCTGAAAGGGAGCCTCACTTGCTTGAGAGTGTCACATGTGACCCACAGGCCCATCACAGCACAGGCCCATCACAGCATTCCACTGCAATACAGAAACATCTACATGGGCACGGTAAGGAATGAGTGGTCCTTCTGTCTCTAGACAGGCAGAAATCATTGATACTTTAAAAAATATGTGGTATATTATACACAATATAAAATTTACCATCTTCAACATTTTTTAAGTGCACACTTCTAAGGCATTAAAGCATATTCACATTGTCATACAACCAGCAACAGAATGGTTTTCATCTTGTAAAACTGAAACTCTGTACCCATTAAACAGCAGCTCCATATCCCCCCAACCCCTCATCGCCCACCATTGTACTTTCTGTCTCTGTGACTCTGACTCCTCTAGGTACTTCATATAAGTCGAATCCTGTAGTACTTGTTTTTTATGACTGGCTTATTTCACTTAGCATAGTGTCCTCAAGGTTCATGCATGTTGTAGCATATGTCAGAATTTCCTTTCATTTAAAGGCTGAATAACATTCCATTGTATGAATATGCCAGATTTTGCTTATCCATTCATATACTAAGGGACACATGGGTTGTTCCCACTTTTTGGCTATTGCTGCTATAAACAGGGATGTACAGATTTCTGTTCAAGGCCTCATGCTCAATGCTTTTGGATATATACCCAGAAGTGGGACTACGAGATTCAACGGTAATTTTACATTTACTATTTTGGGGAATCACCATTCCTACCAACTTCCCCAATTCCTCACCAGCACTTACTTTTTGTTTTAACTTTTATTTTTAATAGTGCCCATCCTAATAGGTGTGCAGTGACATTCCTGATCCTTTTTAAAGAAGGATACAAGTCTATGCTCCTTTCCCAGATAAAAAATGAAGGGGCCTTTATTTCCAAGATGATTTCCCAGTAGAGGTCTGGGCTTCACAGCTGAGAATTAAGACAGAGAAGGCCCAGGGGATGGCAATGGAGGCCTTTTCTCCTCAAAATACCCAACTCAAGTGATTTCCCTACACATTTGCCCATGAGGTTTGGCCAATACACATTTGATGCAAGAATGTGCATAATTTCTGGTTATTAGAAACCAAACAGATTTCTTTATACTTGAATGTAGAAGGTAAGAAGCAGAGAATATTTACCAAATAAACCATTTCCATTTAGAAAAATCTGTATCCAGGCTCGAGGGTTGCAGAACCATTCCTACAAATGGCAACAGACTTGCAGCAACTGGTATTTTTTTGCTTCCTATAACATCAAAATTGTAGGAAAATTTCCATTCTGACCACTGAAAGACCAATACTTAGCAAAAATGTATTTATGCAATTTAACAAATAAAACATATTTAAGTCAATATAAAAGTGTTGTGGTTACAATCTCCTGACACTCTTTTAGAACCAGACTAGATTTAAATATCTTAGAACTCCTGATACTAGCAGTTATCAATTTTCTCCATATTTTGAGTGAATTAGATCATTACAAATAAGATTCTAAACTTTATTCTAAGTGAATTTAGCTAAAAACGGTAGAAATCTGAGAATCCATCATAAACTTGGGAATAGTGAGCTCAATTTTCACAAGCCATAGAGAAGATGGCCCTTGAAGCCCCTCTCTGCTTTCTGGGGGGTCGTCCCCTGCTCATCTTTGTGCAGAGCCCACATTCTTCAGAGCCTTTCAAATGACACAGGGAGGCCATGGAGGGCCTTTAGTTCAGCTACTATAAATCTTTCTATGATGTTTTTTCTAATTTTACATTAAGGACAACTGTCCCGAAAAGAGTAATATTCTTTAGTTTTTCTTTGGGCAGAGTTGTAATTTGAATGGCCTCAGGTGCCCTAAAACCAGCCAAAGTACAAAAAAGAGTAAGAGGTATTTCCTTCCTCTGGGTTGAAACAAATCAGATAAAAGAATACATTCATAGCAAGAAAGTTGGAGTTCATGGTGCAATTCTGTCAACTGCTTGGAACAGAACAAAGCAGAAAGGAACAGAACAGGAAACTCCAATGACCAGTGCTGCTGTAAAGAGAGATGGCAGGATGACTGCCAAAAGCTCTTTCCCTAGCCAGTCTTTGTCCTGCTGTATGTTTTTTTAAACTGATCAGTCATGTATATTTAAAGTTTTCTTAACATTAGACATTTTTAATGGGAGTAAAAATATTAGTAAACAACCATTTTATTTCTTCTCTACTCCTATTCTAGCCACATAGGCCAGTTTCATGGATGGTACATATTTCAGATATAATTTGTAAAATATTCCAACAGCTGCCTCTTGCTGGATCTGGTGCCCCAAGGTGTTGACAGAGCTCTGTTATGTATGTATTCTTTAGGCCAATCATGAAATCCAACCAGCACACATGATGTCAAGACAATGCTTATGATGGTTGACAATTTAAGTGAAGCATGCAATAGATAAATGCTCTGTCTGCTTCTATATCTGACCCAGGAAGTATGTAAAAGTGGTTATCTGCAGTTTATGATCACTAATTTAGGCAGCATCCTAAAAGGGTAATTGCAAACAGGACTGAGGTGCAGATGTGTGGATGAGTAAGAATCTTTCTGAATAATTAGATGCTGGCAAGACAAATGAAGTGAGATCACTGTGAACAGTAAGTGTGAGTGGGCAACGATGGTGCAGGACACAAACTATTATGGGGAGGGGTATAACCCCCCATCCCCCAGCCCAAGGCTAACATCTTGCCACAGGCACCAATGGAAAAAATTAAGTACATATTACACAATGTCTGCCAGCCTGTTCCTCTGCCAGGAAAAGATGATTGTCTCAGTCTATTGCTACAGAGTTTTGACATTGTCCCTGTAACTTCTTTAGCTTTTACCTTAAAGTGAATGAGGTTCAAACACAGAAAAAATATGGAGAAAATCTAGGTTAACCAGATAAAACAGGATGCTCAATTAATCTTGAATTTCAGATGAACAATGAATATTTTAGTATAACCATGTCCCATGTAATATTTGAAACAAGCATATGTTAAACCATTATTCGTTATTCATCTGAAATCCAAATTTAACTGAGCACCCCGTATTACCATCTTACAGCTGATACTAAAAGAAGCACAAACTTGTTTGACCTTCCGAAAATCGTCTTTCAGCTGGGCACCACAGAGAATGGCAAGGCCACGTGCAGCAAATCTCCACTGGTATTTCACTGTGAATAATAAGTTTAAGGTAGCCAGGGCTGGTCTTCATTGACAAGAAATGTAAGTACACTCTTTTATTCCCTTTAAAAATTATATATTCCACTTTGTTCTCCAAACTGCCCTATTTTTTGGACCTAAATATAGATATCTCATATATGCACACAAACATATACATGCATACACATACATATGTATACATACACACCCACACACAAGTGCATATGCATGCAGACACATATACATGCACATACATATGCACACACATACATGTATGCACACACATGCATATACACATATACATGCATACACACATATGCAAACACACATACATATATGCATATACACATACACATGCATACACACATATGTAAACACACACACACACACACACACACACACACACACACACGGGTTTAGTATCCCTTATCCAAAATGGCAAAACGCTTCGGACAAAATGTGTCCGGGATTTTGGAATATTTGCAGTATGCTTACTAGATGAGCAGTCCTATTCTGAAAATCTGAAATCCAAAATACTCCAATAAGCATTTCCTTTCATTATCACGTCAGCACTTAAAAACTTTTGGATTTTGGAACATTTCAGATTTCAGATCTTTGGATTTGGGAGGCTCAACCTGTATATACACAAGTTGAGGAGACCAACTCAATATTTAAAGCATACCCGCTGTGATAACAGCACTGAAAAACCAAAACCTTTTTTCAGAAACACAGCATTGTTTTACAATTTGCCTCTGAATCAAGACACATTTTCAAGCAAACTCCCAAAGTCATGTTTGGTGGTAATATTTAAAAATGTTCTCTCTAATGCAGAATTGTGCTGCAGAAGTGGTCTTTCACAGTTATCCTCGGGGCAGGCCATTTTAGAACTTAAAAAAGGGTACTTGTATAACTTAATCACTTTTCAGTTTTTCTGAAGTACTCTCCTTTTATACTCTTGTTGCATTTTTCATGAACTTATATCACTTTAGATTCAGAAGATCTACACAAAATTTACAGTATGAAATTTAACTCATAATTCTTTTCTCAGAAATCCTTGCTAAGGATAATATTTTCCCAACTAATTTTATGAGGCTCATTTTACTATGATATCAAAACCAGCCAAAGAGAGTACAGAAAGGGTACCAATATGCCTCATGAACACAGATGCAACAAACCTCCACAAAATATTAGCCACTAGAATCTAGCAATATGTAAAAAGAATTATGTACCACGACCAAGTAGGCTTGATTCCAGGGATGCAAGGCTAGTTTGATATTTTAAAAAATCAAGCCATATAATCCATGATATTATCAGGCTAAACTTAAAAACTACCAGATCATATCAACTGTCTCGGAAAAAGCATTAGACAAGATCCAACATACATGCATGATTAAAAAAAAAAACACTCAGCAAACTAGAAAAGAACTTTCTCAAACTGATCAAAGCCATCTATAAAAAAACATATAGCAGGTAGATCATGAGGTCAGGAGTTCAAGACCAGCCTGGCCATTATGGTGAAACCCCATCTCTACTAATAATACAAAAATCAGCCGGGTGTGGTGGCATGCGTCTGCTCAGGAGGCTGAGACAGGAGAATAGCTTGAACCCAGGAGGCAGAGGTTGCAGTGAGCTGAGATCATGCTACTGCACTCCATCCTGGGTGACAAAGCAAGACTCTGTTTAAAAAAAAATACATATATATGTATGTGTGTGTGTGTGTATATATATATATATATATATACACATATATATGGCTACTATCATAATGAATGCATGAAGACTGGATGCTTATTGCTTAAAATCACGAACCAGAAAAGTATGTCCACTCTCATCATTGCTATTCCACATAGTACTAGAAGTTCTAGCCAGTGCAATAAGGCCTGAGAAGGAAATAAAATACATAATGATTCATAAAGAAGAAATAAAGCTATCACTATTTACAGATAACAGAGTCTACATAGGAAATCCTAAGGATTCTACAGAAAATCTAGTACTAGACACATTCATCAAGGTAACAAGATACAACATAAACATTCAAAATCATTTGGGTTTCTATGTACTAGCAATTGTGCATATGCAAACAAATTTAAACAATATGATTCATAATCATTCAAAGTAAAATGCCTAGGTACAAACTGAACAAAACATGTATTGGACTTGTATACTGAAAATCACAAAACAATAAATAGCAGTTGGGGACTAGCAATATGGCTGAATAGGAACAGCTCCAGTCTGCAGTGAGATCAACACAGAAGGTGGGTGACTTCTGCATTTACAACTGAGGTACCCAGCTCATCTCACTGGGACTGGTTAGATAATGGGTGCAACTCACAGAGGGTGAGCTGAAGCAGGGTGGGGCATCACCTCACCTGGGAAGCGCAAGGGGTCGGGGAACTTCCTCCCCAGCCAAGAGAAGCTGTGAGGGACTGTGCTGTGAGGAACCGCGCACTCCAACCGAGATGCTACATTTTTTCCACAGTCTTCACAACCCACAGACCAGGAGATTCCCTCTGGTGCCTAGGCCACCAGGGCCCTGGGTTTCAGGCACAAAATTGGGTGGCTGTTTGGGCAGACATCATGCTAGCTGCAGGAGTTTTTCTTTGTACCCCAGTGGCACCTGGAACGCCAGTGAGACAGAACCATTCACTCCCCTGGAAAGGGGGCTGAAGCCAGGAAGCCACGTGGTCTAGCTCAGTGGATCCCATCCCCACAGAGCCCAGCAAGCTAAGATCCACTGGCTTGAAATTCTTACTGCCAGCACACCAGTCTGAAGTCAACCATGGATGCTCAAACTTGGTGGGGGGAGGGGCGTCCTCCATTACTGAGCCTTGAGTAGGTGGTTTTCCCCTCAGAGTGTAAACAAAGCTGCCTAGAAGCTCAAAGTGGGTGGAGCCCGCCACAGCTTGGCAAAGCTGCTGTAACAAGATTGCCTCTCTAGATTCCTCCTCTCTGGGCAGGGCATGTCTAAAAGAAAGGCAGCAGCCCCCGTCAGGGGCTTATAGATCAAACCCCCATCTCCCTGGGACAGACCACCTGGGGGAAGGGGCGGCTGTGGGTACAGCTTCAGCAGACTTAAACATTCCTGCCTGCCAACTCTGAAGAGAGAAGCAGATCTCCCAGCACAGTGCTGGAGCTCTGCTAAGGGACAGACTGCCTCCTCAAGTGGGTCCCTGACCTCTGTGCCTCCTGACTGGGGGAGGGGTTGACAGACCTCATACAAGAGAGCCCTGGCTGGCATCTGGTGGGTGCCCCTATGAAACAAAGCTTCCAGAGGAAGGAACAGGCAGCAATCTTTGCTGTTCTGCAGCCTCTGCTGATGATACAGGCAAACAGGGTCTGAAGTGAACCTCCAGCAAACTCCAGCAGACCTTCAGCAGAGGAGCCTGTTAGAAGGAAAACTAACAAACAGAAAGGAACAGCATCAACCTCAACCAAAAGGACATCCACATAGAAACTCCAGCTGAAGCTCACCAATATCAAAGATCAAAGGTAGATAAATCCACAAAATTGAGGAAAAACCAGAGCAAAAAGGCTGAAAATTCCAAAAACCAGGACACCTCTTCTCCTCCAAAGGATCAAAACTCCTCACCAGCAAGGGAACAAAACTGGACAGAGAATGAGTTTGGTGAATTGACAGAAGTAGGCTTCAGGAGGTGGCTAATAATAAACTCCTCCTAGCTAAAGGAGCATGTTGTAACCTAATGCAAAGAAGCTAAGAACCTTTGAAAAAGGTTAAAGGAATTGCTAACTAGAATAACCAATTTAGAGAAGAACATAAATGGCCTGGTGGAGCTGAAAACACAGCACGAGAACTTTGTGAAGCATGCACAAGTATTAATAGCCAAATTGATCAAGCAGAAGAAAGGATATCAGAGATTGAAGATCAACTTAATGAAATAAAGTATGAAGACAAGATTAGAGAAAAAAAGAATAAAAAGAAACGAACAAAGCCTCCAAAAAATATGGGACTATGTGAAAAGACCAAATCTACATTTGATTGGTGTACCTGAAAGTGATGGGGAGAATGGAATCAAGTTGGAAATCACACTTCAGGATATTTTACAGGAGAACTTCCCAAACCTAACAATACAGGCCAACATTCGATTTCAGGAAATACAGAGAACACCACAAAGATACTCCTCGAGAAGAGCAACCCAAGACACATATTGTCAGATTCACCAAGGCTGTAATGAAGGAAAAAATGTTAAGGGCAGCCAGAGAGGAAGATCAGGTTACCCACAAAGGGAAGCCCATCAGACTAACAGTGGATCTGCAGAAACCCTGCAAGCCAGAAGAGAGTGGGGACCAATATTCAACATTCTTAAAGAAAAGTATTTTCAATCCAGAATTTCATATCCAGCAAAACTAAGCTTCATAAGCGAAGGAGAAATAAAATCCTTTGACAAGTAAATGCTGAGATGTCACCACCAGGTCTGCCTTACAAGAGCTCCTGAAGGAGGCACTACACATGGAAAGGAAAAACTGGTATCAGCCACTGCAAAAACATACCAAAATATAAAGACCAACAACACTATGAAGAAGTTACATCAACTCGTGCAAAATCACCAGCTAGCATCAGGATGACAGGATCGAATTAACGCATAACAATATTAACCTTAAATGTAAATTGGCTAAGTCCCCCAATTAAAAGACACAGACTGGTTTCTGTTTTTGCAGGTTCTGAATGATGACTGGCGTGCATTTGGGTGATGCCCTTCACAGTCCCTGTCATTCCGGAGCGGTAAGGCACCCGCGCCTCTAGCCCCAGCGCCAGGGCACGGGAGCGGCGCTGGAGGGAGCCACACTTCCGCCTGCGGCCCGGACAAAAGTCCCTCCTGCCCACAGCTGTCTGTCTGCCACTCGTGACCGAGATGCCTAGCGCCGCCCCGCGCCGCCCGGCTCGCTGCTCTCACGCGCGGATGGTGTGTGGCCGCCGCAGGATGCCCGCCGCGCCCGGGCCATGAAGTAGCAGCTGCTGGCGGCGCCGCTGCCGGACCACCGGCCCCAGCCCCGCGCTGCGCTGCCGAGTCCTCTCCCGGCGGGGCCTGAGCGGCGTGGACATGGCTGGCCGTGTCCCCAGCCTGCTAGTTCTCCTCCTTGTTTTTCCAAGCAGCTGTCTGGCCTTCCGAAGCCCACTTTCTGTCTTTAAGAGGTTTAAAGAAACTACCAGACCATTGTCCAATGAATGTCTTGGTACCACCAGACCCATAATTCCTATTGATTCATCAGATTTTGCATTGGATATTGGCATGCCTGGGGTCACACCTAAACAGTACCAGGGAAATAAAGGTATTCATATTCTACTTATTGGGCAGAATTCCCTTTGCAACTGACATCCTGAAGCTCTAGAGAATACACACAGGCCTTTTTTGGGAGACCAAGAATTGGCATTCATTTATTTGAAGACCTGTGTATGATTGTCTATAAATAACTACCACTGTAAAAATGACTTTCACTCCCTCCTCATCACCAAATGATCATGCAGATGACTTTCCATGCATTCAGTTGTTACTGTGCTAGCTTTTAATTTCATAAGCTTTTTATTTAGTATTTAACCGCAAGAAGTGAAATGAGATTGAGACTAGGACAGAACAACAGTTGCTCACTTGTGAAGTGTGTCTCTTGTCTCTTCTCACTTTTAAAAGTGGGTTTCCCCCTATATTTGCTTGAGCTGAGTGTATTTCTTTTAAGGTATCCACTAATTGGGTTTTTAAGCACTCTTTTCCCACAAGAATATCATTATTTTATCAAATAGTCTTTTGCTGTGGTTCACTATTATTGTTATTCTTTCTTCTTATTACTTAAGGGTAATAACATTTAAATTACTTAACAATAATAATGGGCAACTGTGATGTGATCAAAAATCTCACTAAGAGATCCTAGAAGAATTGATTATAAAAGAATGTGGAGGAGCCCCATTTTCATAAAGTAAAATGTGTTCATTTTTATAATCTTATATAATTATCCAAATAAATCCATGGGGAAAGAACATACATTGTTTGGATAACCGCTTTTTATTTTGTACTATCTATATGCACCTTTCCCTCATGCAGTGCACATTTGCTGGTTGCCTTTCCAGCAAGTAGCTGGTTGCCTCCTTGCCCCTTCTCTGAGACCATGTGGTTCCCAAGAGCTTCCTACGCAGGCTCCAGAAACGGAACACATGGACCATGATTGGTAATTGACTATATCCCACCTCCCTTTGCACAATGATTGGTTCAAAAGAAAGTGTGTGATTTAGACTATTCAAATCTTAGAACTTTTGCTGAGTATGTATTTTTTCTGTTTCATGTAAGCAATAGGCTTGTAGTGCTAGGGTCTGCTGAGTTCTAGGAGCCATGCTTAGAATAAAACTAACACCATAGAGGGCCATGCAGAGAGATTGAAAGAATGTAGATG